>CM042218.1:7102974-7237464 GCA_023566465.1 Cottus gobio | reverse complement strand
TAACTAAAAGTTACAGCCTTTGAAGTCCGAACTATTCGGGGGGCCGGGCCCTTTCCTGGTCGGACCGCCCCCCCCCCCCCCCCCCCCCCCCTCGGATCTGGCTTGAGGGTGAAAGTCGACTTTGAAGTGCAGACTAGACCAGAGGGAGGTATTTCAATGGGCCTCCAGTTCGGTGGAGGGGCTAAAGTTGCAGCCTGTAAATGGGGGTGGGGGGAGGGCAAAGGAGCGAGGGAGCGAACGAGAGAGGAGTCTTTTGAAATGAGGCACCCGTACGTTTGAGGCTTGCAGGAACAGGTATGTTCCCAGGGGTTAGGGGGCTTCGGAGAATTCAAAGTCGCTGCAGTCGGCCCCCCCAAACGCTCGTAATCTGTTCTGAGAAGTGAGGAGGATCGGAGGGGACGTATGATGTTGATACGCTCACACAGGCGTGAACATGTTCTCAAAGGCCTGGATGGATGGACGGGTGGAATCTGCGCTCGCACACACACACGCACACGCACACGCACACACACACACACACACACACGGTAACGAGACAGAAAAAGAGAGATAAACGAGGTGGCTAGCTTTCCTCCTCCCAATAGTTGAAAGGAATCTCCTCCAGGAGCTGAAAACTTTCTGGAGCAACACAGAAACAATATTTACGTCATTTTTAATCTGAATAAGAAGAAAAAAAATGGAAACAAAAAAAGTCAGCGGCTGATGTCCTCATCCCCGATCAAAGAGCCAGAGTCCGGTTGGCCCTGTGGCGACATGACGGGAAAGTGGATGAGGAAACGAGACTGGAAACAGGAGATAGATGACGATCCCTCAGGACCGTGTGTGTGTGTGTGTGTGTGTGTGTGTGTGTGTGTGTGTGTGTGTGTGTGTGTGATATGGACAACAGCGAGTCTGTTTTGGTAACTTTTTCCATTTAACAATTGCAGATCTTTTTCCAAACATCCATTTGTGTCACCAGCAGAAAATCACGGTTTTGTGTGGTCAGTGGCAGGAAATATTTAAAAGGCCGCGAGAAAGAAGGAATCTTTTGACATTTAGAGGAAAACCGCTTTCTCACAAAGCGTATCTGAAGCTTCAAATACTCATGGACTTTGTTTAAAGTGTGGACGTATAGTCTCCGTGACGTCAGTCTTCTAAAGAGCCCTTGTGAAGCTCAAAGTGGGTGTCGCCAATTTGGCAGCGACGAAGGTTGAGGCAGCAGTCACCTGTCACTCAAGGTAGCCACGCCCTTAAATTACGGTACACCTTATTTTGCTGACTGGAGAACTGGTCGGAGAGAAACGTGGTTCACAACCACTGAAAACGGTTCATCTTCCCGGCTCTTTGATGTCTGTGAGACTTATTTTGTTTTCTGCTGATTTCATGGTAATGTCTGCACACATACACACGTGTGTGCACACGCACATGCACACACATTCATAGACTCTCAGACACACACGTACACACACACACACGCACATGCACACACATTCATAGACTCTCTCACACACACACACACACACACACACAGACACACACACACGCACACACACACACACACAGTTGAAGGAGACATCAAAGGGACTTCAGTTCAGTTCTTAGCCGGTGGACACAAATTCAATTTCCCCTTGAGAACCAGATCTTTTAACTTTAAATAGTTATGGAGTTATGGAGCACTTTGTTTTCATTCTGACGCCCGTTCAGTTTTATATCTCGAGTGTTCATCCTTGAGCTTGGAAACAGCTGTTGACAAAATAATCTCGCCTCACTTGTCTATTCAGAGGCCGTCCTGGAGCTTTTGATCGTATTACATGATGTTTCCCTTGAGGTGAGATTATTCAGTCAGAGAGATTATTAAGATTATTAGAGTCATTGAGAACGGCTTTGTTCACAACAATATGAATATTCATTTCCATTTCTTACCTATTACAAAACAAAAGCTGCACCAATTATAATGAAGGTTTTGGCCGTTCATTTATAGGTCCTGAATATTGATTTATTTACTAAAATAAATTATATATATATATATATATATATATAAGCAATGGGGCACCACAATGACAAAACAGTGTAGTTTATTACTAATTAGAGTGTCAACGTCGTGCATTTGAGGTACATATAGATATCCCTATTTCAGCAAACATATATGAAGAAGGATGCATGGAGGGAGACAGGCCCAGCCCAGTGAAGGATACCTGAGGCGCCTCACCTTTCACTTCAGCTCACCTGCAGAAGGAAACGTGTGTTGTTTCAGCTTTAGCTTGTTAGCCCAACTGTGATTACACATCGGCATCATCTAGTTGTATCTGTGGAGAAGGAGTTCCTCAGTTCACCACAAGGAGGCAGACTTGAGCAGCTGGTCATGCAAGCCTTGATAGAGAGAGAGAGAGAGAGAGAGAGAGGGCCCGCCAACAGGTCTTGAGAATAGACCGGGCTTTAATGGTGATTCAGATTGTCACCTTAGATATACATCTGTGCTCACAAAGAAACTTAAATTACTTTTAAATTGGCTACATAATTGCTTGAAAAGTGAAATCCAGCTCCATCATGGGTTTCTTTTCTTTTTTGGGGGGATTAAATACTCATTTGCGATAATAAAACAACATGTTTATTCTACATAAACTATAAAAAAAAGAATTAACTATGAAAAAAAAAGTAAATTAAATAAAAAATGAATTATTTCTTTAGGGGTCATATACAGATATGCAATGATGATTGCTGAGTAATGTGCATGTTGAGAAAGAGAGAGAGAGAGAGAGAGAGAGAAAGAGAGAGAGAGAGAGAGAGAGAGAGAGAGAGAGAGAGAGAGAGAGAGAGAGAGGCAGACTCTTCGGTCCAGGTGAGGCCAGGCAGAGCAGACACACAAGATGGGTCCTCGCAATGCTTAAAATTTGTTTGAAAAACAATTCATACAATTTTCCACTTTTTGTGAAAGATTTGTTGATTTGTAAATAAAAATAATCAAGATACAAAAAAAGAAAAACACCTAAACTCAAGTGTTTTTGTTGTTGTTGTAATTTGCAGTTTCCAACACCAGAGGGCAGTATAGGACACATGACTCCTGCGTGGGCGGCCCATGCCAGACTTTCAACAGTCAAAAAAAGCCAGAGTGGAAGACGTCAAAGCCTAATATCAAGTGTTATGACTCTTATGAACATATCTGAGTCTGACACTGACAACAGGAAGAGGAAGTGGCGAATGGAAGATTAACGCAGGTTTCATCATTTTTTGAGGGCCGGACGTCTTCCCCTCTTGCCTCTTTGTTGCATCATATCAATGTTGCATCACAATGCATTCAAGTTAAGACCAAATCATCCATCTCACTTTTAAACGCCCACACATGATGGTTTTCTGGACTCTTATTTTCTTTCTCGTAGATTTGTAATCTATTTTATCACATTTTTCACTGTCACATTCTCTTAGGTGCCACTGAGACTAATTCCTAAACAGGCAGTGTGTCCTATGTGTATGTGTGTGTGTGTGTGCGTGTGTGTGCATGTAGAATAGACTCACACTATTCAAGGCAATATAAAAAACAAACTTTTGAGACCTTGCAGTGAAAAGTGAGGGCAGCAGCAGATCACAACAATGCTGCCGCACAATCCCACCTTCCTGTCTGAACAGTGGTGTTGATGTTGTTATTGTTGTTGTGGTTTGTCTGCCAGTACAGTGAGAGCAGAGTAAATGTGGAACAAAAAAGAGCGCCGCGTCAGCTCTCTGGCCCAACAAAGCGCGGCTTATCCGGGTGAACAAAGTGCTTGCAGAGACCCCTATAAGACAATTAAGGAGAGTCGCTGCTCCACTGATTGCATTTAGGGCAAAGGATTCTGAAAGAAATATTTGGCTCGATTGTTTCCTTTCCCCCAGAAACGTCAGGCTGCAAACGCCGCGAAGCAACGGCGAGATTGCAAACGTGCAAAATGAGGAATTGGAAGAAAAAAATCAGAGAGAAAAATGAAAGTTTCATCATTTTTTATGCTAAGAAATGAAAATATTCAGGTAGAGAGAAAAAAAAGCAGAATCAAAAACATGAGAGACAGAGCGAGGTGGGAGGCATGGGGGGGCTCAAGGCCGAACAAACACCTCGTAGTGCATCGTGGGTAGGGGGCAAACACACCGCCGCCCCCCCTCCACTGCAGCTGGATGCTGTCCCAGGCTGTGACCCCGCCCCCCTCCATTGTCCAGCCCTGTGCCCCACAACACACACAGGCCTTCGCTGTAGAAACCACGGCTTTCCTAGAAAAAGAAAATAAATAAACAGTATTTTTGTTCCTAATTGGAAAATGAGTGCAGTAGTAGGTACGCGCCTTCCTCATGATTCAGTTTGGACGAGCACAGATCCTACTCACAGTACAAACAGATGCAAATGAAGGACGTACCACAAACACTGAGACAGAACAAAGTTCGAATACCACAGGGTGCAGTTTTTGGAAACTGGAAGGCCTGGTTATACGTCACATCGCAGCTATGTCTCCATCTGGAAGAAATAAGGGTGATTTACACGCCCTGAGATGTCTTTTTTACTTTTTTTTAATATGCTTTTGGGATTGGTCCAATTTAAAGTGTGGTTTCGAGGATCCACCCACTTTAATCACAGGCTCCAAGTTTGAGCTGAAGGGAGGATCCCCACCTTCTGTGTGTGTGTGTGTGTGTGTGTGTGTGTGTGTGTGTCTTAGCTGAGACAGTTGGTCTTACTGGTTGAGTCTGGAAGCAGAGGGCGGACTGCACTTCACTTTAGCTGTGCACACAATCCCTCCGAGAGCCTCCTAGGAAGATTATCTGAATCCAGGATGTGTAACCGAGGATTTAATGCCGACACTGCAAATATCATTCGTCTGCTTGCCTCGTGTGACACAATATAATTACTCTTATAACACGGCAGATATTCTCCATACTCATCCATTTCTATTTAAGAGCTCATGCTCACATACCCAATTGCCAGTTGCTATATAAACCAAAGGCAAAACTATTCTTACGATTAAAAAACAAAACAGTTATTATTATTCTACATAGATGATACAACAACAATAATATAAAAAAAGAATACTTCAATTAAATATTGAAGTTACAGCTAGTTAGCTTAGCTCTGGAAACAGGGGGAAACAGCTAGCTTGGCTCCGTTGTTTAATCCATAAAATAACCTAAAGGAATATTATTTTGGGCCATTTTACAGCTGGTTAAGTGTCGGGTCTGTTTCTTGGCTTTGAGCTGGATTACACAAACAACGTGTTACTGGTCTTTATGGTTTCTGGTCGGCAGATCCGTGACCAATGGCTAGCTGTTTCCCCCCGCTGCTCCTTTAAGGGACATAAGAAATAAAGTCGCCTGGCGAAGACGTTTCTGATGGCTAACAGTTGTTTTTCATGACTAAATAAAAGGTTTCAAGACGCTCGTGGGCTCTCCTCAGGGCGAAACCTTGTCGCTGTGAGTGCAGCTCAAGTATTCTCCAAATGCACTCCACACTCTCCTGAACCGGTCGGGCAGCCCAGATCTTCAAAGTTTAAGAGCGCCTTGAATCTCCATGTCTCACGCTGCATTCAGTGGGCGGTAATTGTTTGTGCTAACGTTGTGGTGTTACACCCATTTAAGCACATCATGTAATAAGAGGATTTTCATGAAGTACTTACAGAGTCTTAGTGGTTACAACGCTCTCTTCTGCCAGTTAATACAATAGCATTGTCCATTGGCAGTGGAGGGATGTAACTAAAAACATGAAGTACTGTACTTAAGTAAAATTTTTGTACTTTACTTGTTTTATTTTAGACTATTTTATACTTTTTATTTTATACTACATATATACATTTCAGAAGCAAATATAGAACTTTTTGGACATTCGAGCGCTTTGACTTTTCAGATCTTTTCAGATGCCGCTGTGATTTAACACATTTAAGTATATAAAATACACATTTAAATATATAAAGCATGTACAAAGAGCTCCTCCTCAACCAGCTGTAACATTAAAGTATATAAAGTACACATTTAAGTATATAAAGCATGTACAAAGAGCTCCACCTCAACCAGCTGTAACATTAAAGTATATAAAATACACATTTAAATATATAAAGCATGTACAAAGAGCTCCACCTCAACCAGCTGTAACATTAAAGTATATAAAGTACGCATTTAAGTATATAAAGCATGTACAAAGAGCTCCTCCTCAACCAGCTGTAACATTAAAGTATATAAAGTACACATTTAAGTATATAAAGCATGTACAAAGAGCTCCACCTCAACCAGCTGTAACATTAAAGTATATAAAATACACATTTAAGTATATAAAGCATGTACAAAGAGCTCCACCTCAACCAGCTGTAACATTAAAGTATATAAAGTACGCATTTAAGTATATAAAGCATGTACAAAGAGCTCCTCCTCAACCAGCTGTAACATTAAAGTATATAAAGTACACATTTAAGTATATAAAGCATGTACAAAGAGCTCCACCTCAACCAGCTGTAACATTAAAGTATATAAAGTACACATTTAAGTATATAAAGCATGTACAAAGAGCTCCACCTCAACCAGCTGTAACATTAAAGTATATAAAGTACACATTTAAGTATATAAAGTACACATTTAAGTATATAAAGTACACATTTAAGTATATAAAGCATGTACAAAGAGCTCCACCTCAACCAGCTGGCAAGGAACTTTCATTGTGTGTTGACTTTGGCGCCCCCTGTGGACAAAGGTGGTAATGTCTCATAGAGCCAGAGTCCCTTTGGAAAATCTCTCATTTTACTGCAGCAGAGGTCTGACAGTTAAATTAATACAGTTTCATAACTTGTTAAAAGTCCCCCACAATAACTTTAAAGTACTGTGTGGCAAGGTTCGTCATTGTCGAGGGTCTGACGGAGCTCCAGACATAGGGACGACACAAGGTTTCTTCTTCTACGTCCTTTATTTGGCATTTTCAATCCACATGTACTCACATGCCCTGCCTAGCTCAACCCTTTGCGTGGCTCTGGGAGCTCTTATAGCTCCCTCCCTGCCCACGCAATCCCCCGATCATGTGGATCAGCTGTGCCGACTCACGCGCTGCACAGCTGATCCCCATGATCGCCTCTCTCTCTCCCTGCTGCAGGTGCGCTAACCACGCCCCTCACCCCACATACCCCCACCGCCCGACTTAGGCCGGGGAGCCACCGGTCTAACCAACTCCCCCCCCCTCCCTCCCACTGGGAGCGGGAGCGGGAGTCAGTCCCGACCATCTGCCCCCCGACCTATGGACCACCATGGAATTAACTTGCGTTTCCGCCCGATGCCACCGGGTGGTCCGGGCGTTGGCATCCTCCATCCGTGGGGGTCCGGGCGCGGGACACGGCCCGGACAGAGGGCGATCGAGCGCCCCGGGAGGCAGGTTCCTCGCGCTCTCCGCCGGCCCCCTCCCGGGGCCAAACTGGCTCTCGCCCTCAGCCCGCCGCAGCAACCTGCAACACAAGAGAGAGAAAGTTTAAGGGGGCGGGACCCATACCGGTCCCCATTGTGCTCCAGCCCAAGGACCCCAGACGCGGGCCCGAGCCGCTGGCTCGGCCCTCCGTCTCCGGCCCCACCGGGCCCCGGTCCCCTGGCCTGTCAGCCGGTCCGGCCCGGTCCCCTCGTCCCTCCAGACGATGCGGACCGGCCGGCCCCAGTCTCTCCCCCAGTCCGGCGGGCCCGGTGCCGTTACCCAGGGTGCCGCCCCTGGGTTCCGCGGGGTGGCCCCGGGTTGGCCGCCCTGCCTCCCCTGGTCTGCCTTCCACCCTGGACAGGACCGCTGCAGGTGGCCCCGTCCCCCGCAGATCCAGCACCGCTTGGCGCATTGGCGTTGCAGGTGTCCCCGGCGGCCGCACGTCCAGCACGCCCGCCTTGCCGTCCCTGGGGACACCCAGCGTTCCGCCCGGGCGAGGCCGCCGTTTCCCGGACCCGGTGTCGTTCCTCCCGGGACCCCGTCGGCCTGCCACCGCCCCGGCTGCACACGCCTGCGCCGCTCCGTTGCCCACCGCGCCGACTGTCTGCCGACCGTAGTCGGCCCCTGGCGGTCTCTCGGCAGCTCCGCCGTCCTCGGAGCGGCCGCTCCCGCTGCCGCCTCCGTCGGCGCCGCCGCTGGAGCTGCCGTCGACGTGCCCAACGACGTCTGAGCCGCCGCTTCCGCTGTCGTCGTGCCCAGCGACGTCTGCGACGCCGCCTCCGCAGCCATCGCGCCCGCCGACGTCCGCGCCGCCACCTCCGCCGTCGTCGGAGCCGCCGCGCCCGCCGCCGTCTGCGACGCCGCTTCCGCCGTCGTCGCCGCCGCGCCCGCTGTCGTCGCGCCCGCCGCCGTCTGCGACGCCGCTTCCGCCGTCGTCGCCGCCGCGCCCGCCGCCGTCTGCGGCGCCGCCTCCGCCGCCGCCCGAGCCGTCACCACCGTCTGTGCTGCCCGGGTCTTCAGGCGTCTGGCATCGGTCTGGGTCTCCCCGACCCTCTGGCGCCTCGCGTCGGTTTGGGTCGCGGCCTTCGCCGTCTCTCGGCCCGCCACCCGCTCCAGCGCCTGCACGAGGAGCGTCTCCCTCCGCGACTGCTCCTCCAGCTGCAGCGCCAGCGCCTGCACCGCTTTGGCGTACTCCTGCACCTCCGTCTGCAGCTGGTCCTTCTCCTCCTCCAGCTGGAGCAGCCGCGCGCTGTCGGCCCGCTCCTGGCGCGCCTCGGCCCGCGGCCCCACCTTGGCGCCGCCCGCCGTCGCCGGCGGGACCCGCGCCGCCTGCGCCACGTCCCGGACCTCCGGTGCCGCACCCGGCTTGAGCGCCCTCGTGGCGCCCGCCAACTGGCCGTCTTGCCGCCCCGCGCGTTCCGCCGCCTGCCGCTCGAGGTACTCGCCCCATTCATCAAATGTGCGGTACGGCAGCGGCTTCTCCGGCGCCGCCGGGACCCGCACTGCCTGCGCCACCTCCCGGATCACCGGCGCCCCTTCGCCCGACATGGCGGCATACAGCTGCTCAATCTCGGCATTGCCGTCGTCCATCCAGGCCGGCAGCTCCGTCCCCACCGGCAAACCCCGTTGGGCGCCACTGTGGCAATGTTCGTCATCGTCGAGGGTCTGACGGAGCTCCAGACATAGGGACGACACAAGGTTTCTTCTTCTACGTCCTTTATTTGGCATTTTCAATCCACATGTACTCACATGCCCTGCCTAGCTCAACCCTTTGCGTGGCTCTGGGAGCTCTTATAGCTCCCTCCCTGCCCACGCAATCCCCCGATCATGTGGATCAGCTGTGCCGACTCACGCGCTGCACAGCTGATCCCCATGATCGCCTCTCTCTCTCCCTGCTGCAGGTGCGCTAACCACGCCCCTCACCCCACATACTGTTTACATGTTAATGCTTCAATGATAATAATCCAGTAATATAATGCAGACATAAACGTATTAATTTAAGGTAACAAAAACACAATTGGTATTTTCATGTGATTATACAATAAAGAAAAAGTCATTCTTATGAATATTCAAAGATCTCTCTAAACGCTGCACACTGTTCCTTCTAGTACAATTTTGAAGCTTCTGCTTGTAATAAAGTATTTATTCAGTGGGATGTCGCTACTCTTATTTAAGTAAAGGATTTGAATGCTGATCGCACAACAATGTGGACTCAACTCATGATTTGCATTTTTAAACGTTTTTTTTGTTTGTTTACAGTTTAGTGACAGATCAGCTTTGTACAGAATGTAGTACTTAAGTATGACAGACATTGAAAAATCCCTCCGGCCGTTATGCAGAACAATATCTGCAAAATGTTCTGCAAACATGTGAGAGGCCACTTCACTGACAGTAAATGTGACACTTGTCTCATGCTCGCCGGGGGATCCCCGACCGACTTGCAGGTCAAAAATAACTGACTGCGTTTCCTCCTTGGCCAGAGGAAAGAGTACAATATCAACCGCCTTCATCTGTTGGCTCGCTCCAGTGACAAACAGAAACTTAAAAAAAAAAAAAGAAGTGTTCACTGGGAAGTTAAAAAGATATTATTTGCTTTCAGTGTGTAAACTTCCATTCATGACATTTGATATATTGCTGCAAATAAAACAATTCAAACCCTGTGTCTTTCTTTAATACTACAGGACACTGTGACACACACACACACACACACACACACACACCGTCGTAAACGGCTGCCCTCACAGTGCTCAGATGTTGATTCTGTCGTGGCGTAAAGCTCAGCAAACAGGCCGGTGTTTGCTGAGCTCCTGTCGTTACTCCTGCGGAGGTGAGAGAGGACGGGGCCACAGAGCCATGGGGCCACGGGGACACAGGGCCACGGGGCCACAGGGCCACAGGACCACAGAGCCACGGGGCACGGGACAACGGGGCCACGGGGCAACGGGGCCACAGGGCCACAGGGCCACGGAGCCACGGGGCCACGGGGCCACGGGGCCACGGGGCCACAGGACCACAGAGCCACGGGGCCACGGAGCCACGGGGCCACGGGGCCACGGGGCCACGGGACCACGGGGCTACAGGGCCACAGGGCCACACAGGGCCACAGGGCCTGAAGGCCGTAAACTTTAACGGGGGGTCAAATAAAATGTGAATTCCTGTTCGAGTACAAAGAAGAGTTCCAGAAAGAGAGAAAACTTGTGAACTTGCTTAATGTGCTTTTTGACAGTTTCTGACTGGGGGGTTGACATAGCTGCTATAAGACAAAATGCTGAAAGCCACCTGAGGAGTTTTATTAGGATCGCACACTCATAGTAGTAGTAGTAGTAGTAGTAGTAGTAGTAGTAGTAGTATAGTGCAATGCAAAGTCCCGTTATCAAAGTTGTAAACCAGGCTCTATCGCATCCGTTGATATCATTCAACCCGCTGCTCTACATTCAATACTCAAAGTAAACGGATCAATTCAGCCCCTTGTTGCGTTAAAAGTTGAGCAACACCGTGGTTGTTGCTGTCACCACATCCACGTGTTCTGTTTTGTGTTATTTGACTCGTTATGGGTCAAGATAACCACAGTTTCACGACACACACTTTTGAGACCTACTTTGTATGAAGTTCAATATGATTCACAACTGAAGTGAACTGTAACAGAGATGTCTTTAATTTTTTTTATTTGGTTATTTGGTTACACTGTAACAAATATCCAGGGGAATGATCCACAGGGGGGAACAAAGAGTCCCAACTCTGAACAATAATCTGTGGTGCTCTCACATGATTCCTGTTTTCATTTCAAGTTTAATTAGATTTTTTAATTCTGCAATATGCTTATAGTAACATAATGCCATCAAGATATTTTTGTAGGAAAATATGAAACCTCCTTCAGTCGTTGAAAATAGTCAAAAATGAAAAGGATCATTTCACAGGCGAGAAACTGACAAACACATAACTCTGACTGTCCTGTATGGAAATATGCAACGAGCCCTTCGGGGAAAGCCATCAGAGTGGTAAAGCTTGTTGTGTGTGTTTGATTAAACGCCTTCAGAGGAAAGAATGAGGAAATTATAAGGTGCAAAGATAAAGGGCACTTAGCATGATGTCTCAATTAGGCCCAACTGTCATCACTGGAACTATAAAACTGAGGTCTGAAAAAAATAAAATTAAAATCTCCTTTCCTGACAAACAAAAACAATGTTTTTTTTTTTTAATCACATAGTGGTTCCAGGAAACTCCAAATTAATGTCACAGCTCCACAAGCAATAAAGGGAAAGTACTACAAGCTGTATAGTGTATGTGAGTGAGTCTGTGTTGTGTTGGCAAAACCTGATGCAACACCTGGAAACAAGGACATGAGCACACATTTCACATCCCAGTTTACTCTGTCAAACAGTCAAGTCTGGCTCGCGGGCCCCACGCCGAAACAATATAATATAATAAAATGTGTGAAATGACACAATAAAAACAGAAGTTGACACCGAGTCTTGAAGGGAAACTACACTTACAAGGAACTTCTGGGTCATTTTGAGCGACACCTTCGAATGCAAATCTCATCTTGCACGGCGGCCAATCACAGCTCGTAAACAAGCTGCGTCACAGCCACCGGGAGCCAATCAGCTGTCACCACGACAGTAGAAAAAGGACGCAGGCGCAGCCCTTCTTGTTCAACAGTTGTGAATTGCCGGCGATCGGGCAACCAGGGAAACCCTCAGGTTTCCACTAAATTCAACAAGGGGTACCCGACTATTTTCCACTTCGGACACCCCGACATGGTGGTGGTAACAGCCGGGTCCGCGGGGCCCCACAAAGTGCTCCTGATATCGGGGAAACAGAGCGGCCTCTCACAGGCCGGCTTCAACCGGCCCATCTCCGTCCTCCTGCCGCCGTCCAGCCCGGCGTCGTCGGATTCAGACTCCAACTCGTCCGCGGGGCCGCCGGTCCGGAAGCGACAGAGGCTCACACACCTGAGCCCGGAGGAGAAAGCCCTTCGCAGGTTAGTCTCTCACAAAACATCTCTTTTTTCAACATAATGTACGGTGGTGGGGGGGAAAAACCGGATATTCAAGGAATTGCAGAAAGCGGACACGCCCAAAGATATTGATCCCCCTCCCAACACTCTTTGATTTGCAATTTAAATCGCCGCAAAAAATAAATAAATAAGGAATTGCGTCATTGTTGCATCTCCTAATATCATAAGTAGGTCATGTAAAATGTATAAAACAGGGGTTAATTTGCTTAAACGTCGCCCCTGCGCTGGACTTCGGTCTGGCTCGTCAAACCGCTTATCTGAGGGATCTGACCGTCCAGGATCCCGGTGTCCTGGTCTGCCTGCGTGGCAGGAACATGGCCGGTGATTGCGCAGTTCTGTGAACTCCAGCAGTCGATGTCAGGGGGGCTTAGTCAGCATCACGGAAAGAATGTGTGCTAAATTCCTGTTTTTTCTTTCCCCCCCTTCCCCCTCAAGGAAACTCAAGAACAGAGTCGCAGCTCAGACCGCCAGAGACCGGAAAAAAGCCAAAATGGGGGAGCTGGAACAGCAAGTCCTGGAGTTGGAACTGGAGGTAATTATTATGTTTATTTTTGGATGATCTTAAGACAGGGGGGGTGGAAGTTGGCATGCAGGCCTCATTCAACACCCAACCCACCTTCACCCATATGCCATCTGATGCCCAAATCAAACATACCCCCACACTCCACAGATCACTGGATACATTCATTTCTAATTATGACACTTTATTGCATTCATCTTTACTAGCTTCAAATGCCGCCCATCCCCCTCCCCACACACACTCACCCGTTGATTTGTTGCAGTTTCATTTCTAGTTAATGGTTTGTGTCCTTCATGCATCACTTCCCCATAAAACCGTTGAGTTTCAGGTATAAACATCCGTTATTTTTGTGTGTGCGTCCTGCAGAACCAAAAGCTTCACATTGAAAACCGGCTACTTCGGGAAAAATCAAGTGGCCTATTGACAGAAAATGAGGAACTGAGACAGAGACTTGGGCTGGACACCCTTGACTCGAAAGAGGAGGTACGTTTCTAATGCGGACGACATGAAGTCGCGGTCGCCTTGTGGTGGAAAATGTCGGATCTTTTGAGCGCCGCCATCTTAATTCCCGTTCTTTTCCTTTCACAGGTTCAGGGTTTGTTGTCCACGGGGAACGACGCAGGTTTTGGGATCGGGTCTTCTGAGTCTGCAGCACTCAGGCTACGTGTGCCTCCGCAGCAGGTGCAGGCCCAGCAGTCCCCAAATCTGAAGACTTCTCAATGGATACAGATGATCCTGACTCTACAGACAATGAGGTGAGTCCCCGTTATGAGAAGCTGTCTGAGCTTTGAAATCCTGTTTCCAAAGCTCTGTGATAACCACCAGCGTGAGGTCATAGGTTACTGGGCTAATCTCATCTCCTGTCTCTCCCCCCTCCTCAGTCTGATCTGCTCATGGGCATTCTGGACATCCTTGACCCAGAGCTGTTCCTCAAGTCCTGTGAACAGGAGTGCGAGGAGCCGCAGGTGCTGCTGGTCGGAGGGGGGGACGCAGTACCTGCCGCCACACCTGCGCCTCTGGGGGCCTCACCAGTTAAGCTGGAGGCCCTTAATGAACTGATCCACTTGGACCACATCTACACGAAGGCCGTGGACGGCGGCGGCGAGCAGTGCGACGGCTGGGAGAGCGACACGGAGGACGAGGAGGACGAGAAAACGAGCAGCGAGGCCGCCTTCCCCCTCGTCGTGCACGACGGCGACGACGTCGTGGTGGTCGAGGAGGAGACGGTCTGCGTCAAAGACGAGCCGGAGGAGGTGGTCATCCCCAGCTGTGACGCTCACAGCCCATTGGATGACTTTTTCCCCGGAGTCTCCGCCCCTGCCCTCAGCGGCCTGGATAAGGAACCCTGTCTTGCGGACACCTACAGCGACTCTGGATACGAAGGGTCCCTTTCCCCGTTCAGCGACATGTCCTCGCCCCTGTGCTCCGAGAGCACCTGGGACGACATGTTCGCCAATGAACTCTTCCCCCAGCTTATCTGAATCAACCGCCCAGCCCAATACGTTTTAATATATAAAGATACACCCATATAAGAGCTCACGTGTAGTGTTCAATTACTGCAGACAAGCACGCAATGCTTCATGGTAGCATAGGACACCACCGAGTCCACTCTTGTATATAGGCTGAAGTTAAGCACATAATCTCCTTTTTTATTACAGCAGGTCTGTATCATTGGCGATGCTGCATTGACTTGTGGGAGATGGGAGTTCATGACGAGCTTATTTTTGGCACCAATTAATTATTGCAGAGGATTTAAGATTGATAGCAAATCTTTCGCCCGACACGCGGGCGGAATCCAGTATTTCTGTGAATGAATACGGGGAGGATGGGGCCGACCATTTAAATATAACCTTTTTATTTATTTGTATTCTGCTTCGGAGTCGCTGTATGTCTACGTGTAAAGACGCTTTTCTTCTAATTTGTTGTCGCTCTCCATGTAGTCTTAATTACTGCATTAAAAAACTTTTTGCATTGCATCTCGTCTCTTGGTTTCAGTCATTGCAGGTGCTCATGAAAGTTTGTTCTTTGCTGATAGTGTTTATGCGAAGGATCCTCATATGAAAGCAGAATGTTTCTAACGAATGGATCTTACAGGTCAGGAGTTTGTTTATCATGAACTCTACTGAAATATTTGGCAATTGAGGTTTTGAAGATGAATAGCCCAGCACTTTCTGGTTGCAGCTTCTCAGATATGTTGCCTGTTGCATCAACATATGTTTGGCTTTTGGACCGATGGGCAAAGAACCAGCAAGTTAAGATGTCACGCCGACTTAAAAACAATACTGCAAACACCAGTTTAATGGTTTATGGCCTAAATCTTATATAGTTGTATTTTTGGCCATTCAGAGCTGCAAATCACACCATTCAAACCCAAACTGTGGACCAGTTTATAAAAAAAAAATTAAAGGAAAAGTTTTATTTACAGAAAGTCACCAGTGAAAATAACCAGAAACATGTTTTAACCACAAAGACCTCTTTCTGCTCACAGCTTTTATAAAGGGATTAGATTGCCTTCACAATTTGAAATCCCATCACTGATATCAGGAGTTAAATCATGCAAATGATGGTTAATTAGATTGTTGAACGTTTACTGTGCTCTTAGTATCATATGAATACAGTATGGACTTAACATGAGCAATCAACATCCAGAGCTCAATCACAGCCGACGCAATCTTTTCACTTATCGGTCGAGCTCTGAAATAATCTCACACATGCTCAGAGACACTGTTTGTATTCTCTCTCTCTCTCTCTCTCTCTCTCTCTCTCTCTCTCTCTCTCTCTCTCCTTTGTCCCAGGGCAACCTTTCTTTTCTGAGAATCAGGCCCGCTTGTATTACACAACACTTCTAATGTGACCGGGAAGTGAGTCTCTACTTCCCGTCAGAAGTAGGTGAGAGTAAGTATCGTTGGCATTCTTTGGCCTGGTGTGAGAAGAATAGGGGGGTGGGGTGGGGTGGGGTCACACCTTGTCCCTGGGGCTGTTGTTCTCATCACAGTGGGGTTGGATCCTGGACCTTAGAGGAGACAGTGGCCCCCTTGAAGCTCCTGAGGCCGTGATCGCTCACGATGTTGACACGCAACACCGATGTAATCCATCTCCACTCCGCCCGACTCCGTTAGCATTTAGCTCCCCCCCCAACCCCACCCCTTGTCTACAAAGCTTTGTATTGACGATGTCATACATTATGTCTCACAGCAGCTTCCCCGAGGAGGGGAAAACCAAAACAATTGCCAACTCAGCTGTTTCACTGCGACGTGACCTCCATTTTGTCCGTGTGGTGGGTTGGCAGGAAACCGTGAGAGTGTTTGACGTAGACGCGCTTCAGCTACCCCGAAAGAGTGCGGTGAGAAATTGACTACTTCCTGTCTCCTACGTGGAAACCACAGCAAAGACCAAAGCAGCCTCACAGCTGTGGCATCGAAACCAAAAAATATCTGCTGAAGCAGAGTAGGTCCTGGTTTATTTAGAGACGACCGACTCTTTTCTGTTTCTACTCGGTGTGTGTGTGTGTGTGTGTGTGTGTGTGTATTACCCAGTAAACAATGTTTTTTTACACATCGGTTGGGTAAAATAGGTTTTGGTTAAAAATTTGTTAAGTTAAGAGATTCCTGCACCCTTTTTGTTTTTGGTCATATGTCGCTTCTTTGCTCAATGTTGTGTAACTTTTAAACTATTTAAAATTGTTTTAATTATTGTCTGTCCACTTAATATATCTCGTGAAACACTCTGCAAGCTTTGTATTGAAAAGTGCAATATAAATCAAGTTTATTAACATTATTATTTAGGATTTCTTTTTTTTATTAGACATTAGAAAAGCCCAAATACTTCTGTTCTTTTTGTTTCCCATCCAGTAAATTCCACTCAAGATGCCCAAAACTCTCCCTCGATGCCGAGATGAAGCACTTTTATTGGCGATCGCTGGAGATTTGGAAGGTTTTGAATTCCACTTAAAGCACCCAAACGTTTCCTTGCAGCTGTTTAGAAACTCAACACAGAAACTGACATTCAAATCATCAACAGTAAACCGAACACCATTTGTGGCGTGTGAAGGTGTTGCTTGGGTGCATGTCACAAACCACAATGTGAACATTAATATTCATATTCATTCTACTAAAGTGCCAAAAAGACGTATTAAAACAGAAAAGTCCCCCAGCACCGAATCAACGGCATCCGTGGAAATCAAAAAGCGCAACTTGGATCTCGCTCTTGGCCACTTTGGCCTGTTGGACTGAAGGAGTCATCCTAGGTGAATGAACCAACGAGTGATGATGGCTCGGCAAAGCCAGACTGAGCTCCGGCTCATTACATCGCTCAGATTGCAAACCCTTTGTGTCCCGCTGTGAGGGGAATGAACAGGTGTACGATAAGTGTTGTATTTGTACTGGCGGACATGACGAAGACGAGAAGAAGACAAGACGAAGACGAAACAAAGACGAGACGAAACAAAGACGAGACGAAGACGAGATGAAGACAAGACGAAGACAGGACGAAGACAGGATGAAGACGAGACGAAGACGAGACGAAGACGAGACGAATACAATATGTAGACAAGACGAAGACGAGAGACGAAGACGAAACAAAGACGAGACGAAACAAAGACGAGACGAAGACGAGACGAAGACGAGACGAATACAAGATGTAGACAAGACGAAGACGAGAGACGAAGACGAAGACGAGAGACGAAGAGGAAACAAAGACGAGACGAATACAAGGCGAAGACAAGACGAAAAAACCGATTTTCCGACTCTTATTCATATTATTCGTGATCTGTGTGAAAGTATTGACAAAAAACTGTTTGAAACAGTGTGTGGCCTTTAGACTAAATAACCCCCTAATTTATACAAATGTTTAGCCCCTAAATGTATGATAATTTCATACTATGTATACTAATGTATGATAAAGTCAAACATTCGGAGCTTGAGCCTTGGAGCCCCCCCACTCGCCCCTAATTTGTACAATCGTTTAGCCCCTAAAAGTATGATAATTTCAACATGCCATACATTCGGGGCTTGAGCCTTGAGCCCGCCCCGATAAAGACCAGCTCCAGTGTGCTCCCCTAAACCAGTATGAAACCAACCTGGTGCCGCGTGTCAAAGCTCATGCTTAAATTAGATCCAGATCTGTCGCTTCAATGCAAATACGGGTTTCACAGTTGTAACCGCCAGGCTCCTCGGTCTGAACAGTAAACGGCGTGCTCAAAAATGGACGTGTGAAACGGCGACGGCCAACACCTTGCGACAAAGATTCTGAGAAATAAGCAAGCAAACGAAAAATAAATAAATAAAGAGGACCACCTGATCAAACAGGATCAGGTGTAAAGCAAACAAGAGGTCAAGGCAGCCATGTGACAGTTTTCTCAGGTTGATGGTGTGGCTGGGTGGGGGAGGGGTCACATGCTCGAGGGACTCAGCGACATCAGTCACCTGACCCACATGAGGAATGTAACTCAGCCCCCCGCCGGCCTTCTTTATTAAAAGGCCAGCGAGCGGCTGATCACAAGCTGGGGAGGGGGAGGGGCAGAGCTTTGGTGTGTAGGGCCCTTTATCAATAATTCAGTTGAGGGAGGTGAGGGGAGGAGGGGAGGGGGGGCATCGACCCCGTCACTGCCAACCAAAACAACATCTGTCCGGTCGTCTCTGCACGCAAACAAACTCCATCGCCCGATGACATCACGCCAAACGAGGCCCGCCGGTCCGGTCGCCCTTCTCCAGAAAAGGCGTTTCTGCTCACGTCTGGTTGGTTTTTCCGGATTTCAGTCACCAGGTGGAACATTCCTAACGATCGTTTCACACCAAGTAAAGCGCGAGGAAGGCGTCGGCCGACCTCGTCTCCTGTTTTCATCATCCCGTCGAGAGCTGCATCAACACCGACGTGACACCTCACCGCGAGAAACAATGACGCACACATGCGGACGCACACTTCACTCCTGTTGCTGCTGCTGCTGCTGCTGCAAGAGAGAGAGATTGCTATCCTCAGTTACCGATGGCAACAAAGGAGGGCCAGTGGAGTGTGTTAATGCATGTCTGAGCCTCGGCACCGAGCCAAAGCTCACGGAGAGAACAGTCGGGCTACTGATGGGAGTCAGACGCGTCCCCGAGAGTCAAGAACATGCAGCTCCACGAGTTGTGGAACATTCAAAGATCCCCCTCCAGGTTTATAGACACATAATTGGGATAATCAGTTCTTTTTTTGTCACATGTTTCTTAAAATTCCCTCATTGGAACATTTAGAATCTCTGAACACGCAAATGTGTTCCGAGTTGAATGTGAAGGACGTTTTCAGTGTAAGGGTCCTTCTGCAGCCTCATCCTCAGACAACAGTATGATATCTGACAAAAAAGTTTTCAACACGTGTTTAGTTTCCATCTTTTCAAAATGCACTTTGTCTTATTTCATTCCATAAAGCACAAAAAGTGCCAGGTGACAAGCTCACATTGTTGTTGTTTTTTAATCTTTTATCTTAAAGTGACCCATTACCATCTTTTTTTCTCTTGAAATAAAAAAACAACAGCATATTCTGAGGAACTCATCGACCCGTCTGGTTGATGAAGGGCATCGGGCCATCGCACGTGCGGGCGGCCGGTGAGGACTGGCGTCATTGCACAAGGCTCCATTGCCATGGTTTCAGCTTCCTGTATATGTGGCAGGTCTGCAAGAGGCAGCCCGTCTGCTGGAAGGGAAACATGAATCACCCGGATTCCTCCCACACGGAGCGGCCGACTCTCCCTTTGAAGCTCCCTCAAAAAGGCATCGAACCCACGTCACAAAAGACTCAGAGCGGATCAAGAGGGTTCAAACTTCTTCTGATATGATCTGAACGCCTTCTTCTCGTTCTGCAATCTAATCCGAGCTCCTCACTTTATAAGAAAGTTTCTCTTTCGCAGTTTCTCTGTTTGAGGGGTTAAAGGCCTGAGGTTAAAGGCCGCCGCCTCTGTCTGGCAGCAATTACAGAGTAAGCTCAGACGTGATCACAGAGCAAAGCAAAGCAAATCCTGTTTGGAATTTCATCATTTGTGTGTTTTCATCAGGACCACCTACGCTATCGGAGACAATAAACACCCCGTCGCTGTCACAGTTTGCACTGCGGATGTTGCAACAGTGAACGTTCCCGCAGGCGGCGGGTGCAGAGGCAACGCTTTTTTTTTTTTTTTCCCAGGTATTTGTTGGCAAGACACGAGACAAATGAAAATATTTAACCTGATGTTGGACTGAATGAAAAGCCAGAGGAGCATCAGTTATTAGTATTTATTGTCTGGGAACCATGACTGCAGAGATTTACAGACTCCAGCCAGTCGATTTATATATAAACACTGTGAAAAATAGTTATATGTATTCTGTCTGTATATATAATATTGTTATCTGTTTTTATTACTGTTTTGCTGTTTATATATAGTACTTTTATCCACTTTACCCCGTTTGCTGATGTAATCCTGTAAATTTCCCCACTGCTGGACTAATGAAAGAATATCTCTAATATTTGGGTTAGGGTTAGGCTTAGCCAATAGCTAAGCATGTAATGGATCAATCGCCATAAATAGAAGAGTCACGAGGTGTTTCACTCAGCAACAGCTCAAATCAAAGATGGCGGCGTGCAGACCTCTCACTGCTACTCAACAGGTGGCTTCCCTCAGCGGCCTCCTAACCCTCCTAACACTCCTAACTCTAACACTCCTAACTCTAACCCTCCTAACTCTAACCCTCCTCACTCTAACCCTCCTAACTCTAACCCTCCTCACTCTAACCCTCCTAACTCTAACCCTCCTAACTCTAACCCTCCTAACTCTAACCCTCCTCACTCTAACCCTCCTAACTCTAACCCTCCTCACTCTAACCCTCCTCACTCTAACCCTCCTCACTCTAACCCTCCTCACTCTAACCCTCCTAACTCTAACCCTCCTCACTCTAACCCTCCTAACTCTAACCCTCCTAACTCTAACCCTCCTCACTCTAACCCTCCTAACTCTAACCCTCCTAACTCTAACCCTCCTAACTCTAACCCTCCTAACTCTAACCCTCCTCACTCTAACCCTCCTCACTCTAACCCTCCTAACTCTAACCCTCCTAACTCTAACCCTCCTAACTCTAACCCTCCTCACTCTAACCCTCCGCTGTGAAGGTATCAAACGTGTGGACTTTGAGCAACAGCTCCGCGGCTATTTTGGCCGGAGGCGCAGACGGTGTGACAAGTTACTCTGAACTCAGACTTAATGACATCCATCACAGTGACATTAAAGTCAAAGAAATGGCCCCCCAGAGAGAGAGAGGGAGAGAGAGAGAGAGAGAAAGGGAGAGAGAGAAGGAGAGAGGGGGAGAGAGAGAGGGAGAGAGAGAGGGAGAGAGAGAGAGAGAGAGAGAGAGGGAGAGAGAGAAGGAGAGAGGGGGAGAGAGAGAGGGAGAGAGAGAGGGGGGGAGAGAGAGAGGGCAAGAGAGAGATAGAGAGAGAGCGATAGAGAGAGAGAGAGAGAGAGAGAGAGTGAGAGAGAGAGAAAGAGGGCGAGAGAGAGAGGGAGAGAGGGAGAGGGAGGGAGAGAGATATATAGAGAGAGAGAGAGAGGGAGAGAGAGGGAGAAAGAGAGAGAGGGAGAGAGAGAGAGAGAGAATATTTTGGTTGGAACATTTGTGCTGCATGACTTTGGGAACAGCATGACCTCTGACCTCTGACCTCTGTGTGTGCAGAGATAAGAGAGAGTCTACAAGTGAAAAGGGCCGACTGCAGCAGTTATCAGCAGGACAAAGGGCCAACGGAGGGAACACGGAGGGAAACACTCAAGGAACCGATAAGCAGCTTTTACATCCATGTTTCAGGACTAACGTCCTGTTTTCCAAGCGAGCAGACTCAAAGATTACAAAAAACAGGACGATCCTGTAAATGGGAAATTCCACAAAAGTAGTTTTAGTAGTTTTCCACCGCCTCTCATGTCTCAGTTTAAAGTTGATTTTTTTTTTACCGTGATCCTTCCGAGGCCCAGCTTCTGGTTGCACAACGTTTCACCGCTGAGCAAACACTTTCACACAAATTCACTTTCATAACTACACAAGCACGGAGAGGCTGCTGCTGGTAAACTGGAGAGCAAATATTGAATTTTCCTGGAGGCGGCTCGACCGTTGTGCTTTAGATACGATGTGGCGGAAAGGACACGGGGGTTTATTTAAGACGCCTACAGGACTTAATCCTCATCCGGGTCCCGAGGCAGAAAAACAGCGTTCAGTCTTCGTTAATTAGTTTATGATAATACACAGAAAAGAATGATTTTTTTCAAAGAATGTAAACGTACATTTTTATTATCTCAACGATTTGATTGAGTGAAGTTACGTATTTTTTATAATTATTTTAGTTCAGATATTTCGAGAAATCTTGGCATGGTGGACATGGTCCCTGTGGTTTTGAAGCTGTGAGTTCGGCATTTTAGCCGCCGCCATCTTGTTTTTGAGCACGAGAGTTTGGAGCTAAGTACAAAGAATATGACATTTTTTTGCCAATCAGAAATTATAGAAAAAAAATTAATACAATTTCAAGAATTGAAAACACACTGTAAAAGCATTAACATTTCTAAAACTTAACACACACAACTCCCAGACCGGATAGTGACCTGTCAATCACATTTAGCCCCGCCCTAAAACACACCCTACTTTATTTGACTCTAAATGGGAGCATCATGCTGTATTGAAGAAGACATAAACTGATGTTTACAATGTTTTCTGAGGGAAATTCACGTTTATTATTCGCCATGTAGCTTCCAAACTTAATTAACGTCACTTCCATAGTTATTATATCCTAAACCACGATCTTTTCCTCGACCTAACCAAGTAGTTTTGTTGAGTAAAGTTGAGTAAAGTTTTGTGTTTTGCAAGGAAAACGCGAAAACATTTTTTTTTACGTAAGATATCTAACAAAACTCTGTTCTTCAGCTTCAAACTGTTTCCCATATTTTATTCATGTGCATAATTCTAGTTTAAATCCACTGACTGGCAGCTAGATTTATTATTATCACTTTTATTTACCATGTTCCACTTTATTCCGTCTAGACTCGGAGCCCTGAGGCATGAGCTTTAAAACCTGTAATACAAATGAAAGGATGCTTGTTCCCCCCGTCTCCCTCTGCCTCCCTGCACCCCCCCCCCCCCCCCCCCCTCCCCCTCCCAGACTGTGTGGCATTCCTAAAATGAGTGCTAGGTTGTTGCTGCCCCCCGTTCCCGGATCCGCCCCCTCCTCTTCCAGGAAAGACACTTTCCCCTTTTTGACGCTCTGCAGGCTGGAGTGGATACGACCGGCCCGATCTCACATGGAGAGTAAAAAAAATACGGGACACGTTATCGGCAGTGGATAAGGAGGACGAGAAGTTACTGGAAGTCGCTCACACAAATAAGACGTGTTGGCGATGTGCTCCTTTTAAACATTATTCCCCTCCAGGCGTCTCCGACACAGAGAGTCCATTATTCCTCTCTAGAGGTGAAGGTCAGCCTCGTCCATTCACAGCCCCGTCAGGAGGAGAGGCGGGGTCAGAGGTCACCGCCAATGTTTTGGCTGGCTTCGACAGCACAACTGAGTGTCGGTGTATTAGGTCGTCCGATATCCCATCAGCCCCGTGCCATCTCCGGCCTGTGGCCTGTAAGATTTATCATCTAAAATATTATTTCTTCTCTCCGGACGGCTGACAGCTGCGTTTATTCAACCAGAAGCTTTTGCAGCTGAATCATGAAGATCTGTGCAAGAAAAATAGTTCTTGCAAACAGGAAATGGGTGTTTTTTTTACAACGGATTTCACATTTTGCAGCACTTACATTGTTTTATTTTTTTAGATGATATAAAAAGAGGAAGTGGTGAGTTAGCATGAGTAGCAGACGGAAGAAGAGAAACACTTTTCACCCAAAAGCACTGAAGAAAGATTCAAATTATGACATGCAACCTTGTGAGTTATCACAAAAACAACATGTGGTGGCTCTTTGTAGCCTTCGCCTGTAGATTGAAAGGTATGCAGCGATTCTACTTCCTGCTTCCCCCTTATTGTGTGAGCCTGCATCTCCCTGTTTCCCCCTGTGACCCCCTGTTAGTGTAGGAAGCATCGCACCAGAGGTACCTGCATGTGTTTAGAATATCTCGTAAAACGGTAAAAATAATAACATTTTGCAGCACTTTTTGCAGTTACTGAGTTTAGTTGAATTTGCATAACTGAAGTTTTCCGTGCACGTTAGCGAACATAACTCAACGCGGCCGGCGGAGGGAAAGCTGACAGCTGAATGCTGTCTGGTGACTGGTAGCGGGGCCTCAAGGCTCCGCTGGAGAAGACAAGCCCTCCGTATACAAAGGATCTGTAGTGCAGGCAGCCAAACTATTCGTAGCAGCCGACAACTCGATTGGAAAACTACTTTAACTGTCACTCCCATTATCCCGAGTTGGAATATTTAGCGACAAGCTTCTCAGACGCATTGCTGTATATGCTGTCAGCACGCCACCATATTTGTTGTCATTTGTCATTGAATTAGCAATTACTGAAGGTTGCTCAGCTGATTTCTTTCTCCCTCAAATCTAAAGCATGAACCTGTTTTTTCCCTCTGGGTTAAAATGATGATCGCAGCCACAAAGCTACTGATTTCACGTACAAACAAATAGATTTTGAACGTTACGGATATGTTTTATCAAACCACTCATTCATTCACACCCAGATCAAAATGAATGCCTCCCTTCCTCCAATTCCAGAATTTAACATTTTAAGACTTTTAAAGGCACCCTGATTGTACCTTTAATTGTTCATTTTCTTGAGGCAATTTAATTGAAAATAATAACAATTGATGCGTTTTGCTGTTATTCATTACTTGTTGATGACCCCGTGATTTCTCTTCCAAGTCAAGAGAAAAGGTGGAAAAGAAAGATAACTTATCCTACTTGTTAGTTTGTTCCCTGTTACCTGTGAGAGAGATAAAACTATGTGTGTGTGTGCAACATTGTTGAAAAACGTGTGTACCTGCGCTGATTAGTTGACGCAAAGGACCATGGGTAATCCCAAGGTAAGTTATTTCAGCCTCCAGCTCACGTTTTCTTTACCCCCGCCCCGCGTCCCCTCCACCCGTTGGCCCTCCAGGTCTTCCTGCGGGCGGCTCACCCGGTGTTTGCGTGGCGCGGTGGCTCAGCTGGGGCGCAGTGACCCCCTGAAGTTCAACCAGGAGTCAAACCCTGACCCTGCACGGGCGCCTAGACAACGTGCTGCGTGGTAATATGTCAGAGAAGAAGAGTAACGGAGGAGGGGTCGCTCACAAAGAGACAGGCAGAAAGAAACAGCCTGGACATCAGTGGACTAACTTTACTGCCCGCCGGTGTCATCCATCACCGGCTTCCTGTCATTACACCGTCAGCCTTCTGCTCCGGAGTCTGGGACGGACCGGCAGGGGCGTGTTCAGGGGGTCTGGAGTCTCCAATTGATGGTTTTGGTGGGAGTTACAGGCAGTTTGCCGTCGGGCTCAAAGTTTGTAGGGGGAAATGCATCCTTGCAGAATATTTATGGTGCGGACGAACAAGAGCATTTTCAATCTGCTACCCAAACTTCACAGATTGTCTTCATTCAGACTCAAATTGTCTCCCAGAACTCCGATCCCAGTTGTAAATATCAATAATGTCAAATATAATTGAGACAATATCCACCGGTCTCTAATTTTGAATCTTGAACTCGATGCAATCTTTGTATTTTGATCGTGCAGACTATATAATTTCAATAACAAAGCCCCTGAAATGATCCGCTAGTTTATTATTTCATTTCATTTTCTCAGTACAAGCTGTGGGAGAGAAATGATCATTTCTCGCACCTTCAGAAGACATGGGGTCGAACCCCGAGGGTCTGATGCTCTGCAAAAGACACTCAGCTTCTCCAGCACCCGGCTCACCAGTCGCTCCCTGCACACCTCCTCCAGCCTGGAAGTAAATGACAGATGACATCATGCTACAACACAAGAATTTGGTATTTATTAGCTATTACATGCAGTTCCACACACACATCTGACCCCATTGCACTCTAGATGAGGCCTTCAACAGGTTGCATACCACATATTGTTGCTGCGCATATTGTCATAATTAACATATTAATTATTGACCATGAACGTGTTTTGCGTGCTCCACAGTGACCTTGACCTTTAACCTCCAAAATCAAATCAGTTCATTCTTATTAGGAACGTGATAATTTGTTTATACAGAGTGACTTTTGAATTTTTCTTTTTTTTATCACTTCTTAAATCAGAAAATAGTCAACAGACATAATAAATCAATTTTTTGCCATATCTTTAGGAATACAATGTTGTATAAATCAGGCAATGAATAACATATGAACAAACCCTTCTGTACAAACCTTCAGAATATAGTTTTATAGAGAGGAATGAAACTGGAACGTTTGCTGTAAAGTGAAGTGGAGATGTCTGATCTCTTTTAGAGAAAACGGCCTTTCAATTTTAAATACGTTTTGTAAAATGACATTTCCTGCTTAACAAAGACTTAAAGAAATCTACTTTTGGGACTCGGATGCTGTCAAACTGGAACAGAGGACGGTTAAACCAGCGCCACTTGTTTCCAGAAGAGACTGTCAAAAAAAGAGGGATGGGTCATTGTTGGCAAAATACCTGAAAGGGAGCCAGGATGCTGCGATTAACGAGCAAAACACGTTCACGTGCTCCTGTGATCTGACGCTGACTACTCAGTCTTAAGTTGAGTTTGAATAAAGTGTGTTTTACGACGCCTCGCTGCCCTTTAGTGTTGGGTCGTATTCATCCAATCACAGAATATGTAATTAACACAACACTTGCCACTTTCACACAACACATTCCATGCAAATTACATGCATATTTTTATATTCTACTGTTGTAAATTGTTGTATATTGTAAATATTCATTCATTCATTCCCATTTATTGCACTCTGTTTACTGTTAAATGGTTATGATTATGATACAGCTGGTGGAGCTCTGCACTCCCCTGAGGGCACCTTTCCAGTTTTGACTGTTTCATGCTGATAAATCTTATTTTACATTTGGTTGCATGAAGATAAAGCGAACGCACCACAAATACTGCTGCGGCTCCAAAGTGTTAACATTTTTGCACGTGAACCATTCAAAGCCCAAACAGGCCTCGCCGGTGCAAACCCATACTTACTGAAGGAGCCGGCTGAGAAAACAGTCACCTGGAACATGTAATCAGCCTCTGAATGCTGTAATCATGAGCAGCCAAAGGTAAACATCAGGTAGAACGCGTTGATAACATATTTTTTTTTTTTTACAACGCGCCCTTTTGTCCCCTCGCACACGCACAACACAATCGCGCTGACGCTTCACTCAGGAATGGAGACGAAGGAGACTAAAAATAGAAAACACAAATGGAAGGGATCGTCGCCACAGAGCGAGCGAGGAGAGGACAGGTCGAGCGGCCTCCCTTCGCCTGATCTTCCTCGCTCTACACATTCCGGGGTCACGGGAATGTCGACGTCCTCTAAAGGAAAAAAAAGCTGCTTTTCATATGGAGGGGAATAAAGCTTCGTGGCCCTCATGGCCCTCATGAGGGGAGCCCGGCCCGGCCAGCAGTCAAGGGGAAGAATGTCGGGATTTATGGCTGGTGGCTGTTATCTTTTACAGCATGTTTATCTTTATGACTGCTGAAATAAAAAAGGCATGACACGGACGTTGTGCTAAAAAGTAGATCCTCACCAGCTGGTCTGTGAGCTCCGGCTGTCTGGTGAAACAACAACAACAACAACACCACCCTATATTTAAACATTTCTTTCTGCTCCATCTGTCCTCGTCGCTCTCTTTTGACGCATTTTATTACACATCTGTAACTAATTTTCATGATTCATTCATCATTATAATACAGTCAATATGAATCATTTATGACCTCTCAGGTCACGGGGTATACCTGCTGCACCCAAAGGTCAATTCATGAACAGGTACAGCACACACACACACACACACACACACACACGCACACACACACACACGCACACGCACACACGCACACACAAACACACTTCTTTGGAAAAACGCCTTAAAACATATTATATATATACATTTTTGTATTTATTGAGTATTACATCCTTTATAACTGAACAATGCATGCACTGTCCTGTGTGCTCCGAATGGCTATTGTCTCTTTTCTTAATTAAATTATTGAATTTTTTTTTTTACCTTGAGTTAATTTGTTGTGAGCTATTATTATTATTTTTTTTTTTCATTATGGGTTGCTTTAACTATGTTTTAACTGTTTTATTTGTTTTTACTATATATGTGTGGCACTCTGAGGTTCTTTTGAAGGAAGAGTGCGATAAAAATGAAATGCATTATTATTATTATTATAATTTCACCACTTCAGGCGTGCAAAAGTCCTTCAAATAAGAAAAATATTTTTGTTTGACCTGCAGGTTGCTAATTGACATTACAGTATTACTGTAATGCATGTATTTCCAGAGACAAAAAACAAAATAGCTGTGTTTTCATCTCCAGTCTCACAGCTCCCCCTGGTGGTCGCGCGCCGCTACTACACCATGAAATCGACAAGTTTATCCTGTGT
Source organism: Cottus gobio (assembly GCA_023566465.1). Taxonomy (NCBI): domain Eukaryota; kingdom Metazoa; phylum Chordata; class Actinopteri; order Perciformes; family Cottidae; genus Cottus; species Cottus gobio. The sequence continues at coordinate 7,209,024 of CM042218.1, read as the reverse complement.
GTAATTCCACTGGAGGATCAGCTGCTACTTTCTCCATGTCACACACGATGATGACACAATACATCTTCCCGAGAGCATAAAGCATTCATTAAACTGTTAAACACCAGCCTAAATGATTCAACTTTCTCTATGAGCTGTGACTAAATGAATCACAGTGTGGCGAATCGGGCAGACGAGGCGCTTATTAAAATGTATAGCATGATTCCTCGCGAGGAATAGCTGTACAAAACCTGCAGCCAAAACTGTAATAGCCAATAACTTTGGCAAATTGGCCGGCTTTACATTGAATAAATAGACTTCTTATTTTAATTATCCCAAATGAATGCGCTGGATTAACTATCAGTGCTGCTGCTGCGGAAAAAGAAAAACTACTGAGGGAGGCGTTGGAATGCAAATTAAACCTAATTACTCAAAGTTTGACGACTCCTTTTTTCATCAAAGAGTTTGGAAAAACTACTTTTTCTTCTTCCCAAAGTATAAAACTCCTCTTTCAAATTCATTTAGCAGGCAAAACAGTGTAGTGTGGGCAGAGCCGAGCATCTCCAGTGGCCAATTTCTGGATTTGAGACATAACTCTGGGGATTAGCCTGAACAGCAGTTAATTGCTTTAAACCAATGGCGCTGAATTAATCCTTTGATTTTTGGACTCCTTTTATGATTAGAGCGAGAGCGCAGAAGGGAGGGAGGGAGGGAGGGAGGAGTGGGATAAATACGTGAGAAAGAGAGAGTAATGGAGACGAGAGAAAAAAGAAGAAACACCAACCTGACAGTGACTCAGGCAGCCGAGCCGTCTTTCATCAGGAGGTAATGATATGAAACCTGTAATCTACTGGTGTGTGTGTGTGTGTGTGTGTGTGTGTGTGTGTGTGTGTGTGTGTGTGTGTGTGTATCAGATGACTAATTAATAGCTCGGGTCTGAAGCCCCTGAAGCAGTGCACTCTGGGTACAGGAGGGCAGAGAGGCTCTGATCACACAGCTGACACAGACCCAGCTCTTATTTGGGTTTCCATTTCAGACTCAGCAGGTGGTGGGCGAGCGAGTGTGTGTGTGTGTGTGTGTGTGTGTGTGTGTGTGTGTGTGTGTGTGAGAGGCTGGAGAGGGAATTTCTGCAGTTATCTCCTCCTCCATAGCTGCAGGAGTAAAGTGACTTTTTAAGGCTTTGTGATCAGAAGTTCGCGTTAAAAAGCTGCTGTTCCTATGACAACGAGGCGAGGAGTTTTCTGCGAGTGTGTGAACAGATTTTGAGTTTCCTCGCTTCACAGCGAGGGGGTTTCTGTGAAGAGAGGATTGCTGTGGATGTTGTTGTTTTTTTTGCTCTTCTCGGTGCAGATTTGGACGATGACTTCAAGATAATTCTGATTTGATGGGAGAAGTCGAGAAGTTTAGGAAAATGTTTTTGCATGTGTGTCATTTATCTTTCCAAAATAAAAGATGTTGTCATATTTAGAAAGACATCATGTCATGGGGGTGTCTTCTTGCAGACAAATAGCGATTGAGACCATAAACTTATGTTTACTGAGGTAATAAACAAAGGGAGGAGGGGGATAACTTCTCTACAATCAGACGTCTCTTTGCAGGAGTCGCCCCCTGGTGGCCACTAGAGAGAATGCAAGTTGAAGACATCCTTATTGGCTTCACCTTTCAGAACCGGTGGTTGAGGTCTGTCCTTGGCCTCATCATGTCCCACCTTAAATTAAAGGTCCTATAAATAAGAGCAAGGATCAGAATAGGACTGCTCTAAGACGGGTTAGGCGTTATTCTTTTGGAGGTGAATGGAAAACTGTGGGTTACTCTGAGGATGTGGGGAATGAATAAAATCCTTATTGTGTTGTTGAGAAATGCGTGCAGACTCCACCCCTGCAAACCAAAAACACTTCTTTTATTTAAAGCTTTATTTAACCAGGAGAGTCCCATTGAGATTAAACATCAGGTAACAAATAGTAATGGACAGAAAACACAGAACAAGACAAGTTAAAAGAAAGTAAAAGCCAAGAGACCGTGTTAAGTTCATTTAAGAAACATTTACATTTTTGGGAACCTGCCTCTATTTCTTTAATTTTAGATTCATAAGCAGTAAGAGGCATCAGTTCTTTGAGTTTTAAATCCTTCTGCAACATATTCCACGATGAGGGATCTGGTGATGACATGTGTCTCAAGGCCGGTCTGTCCTCCCTGTCGTCCTCCTCAGAGCCTCCTCGGACCAGAGAGGACGGAGGGGAGGGCCGAGAGGGAGGCCCCGCCCCCCTTGTGAAGGGGCGGTGTCCTGCGGGTTGAGGAGGCGGGCCGAGGAGCCTGGGATGAGAGTTTATTTCATAAAGCATGCGATTGGTTTCTTATCTAAAAACAGAACCACAAACTGTGGATTTCAACCCATAGAGGTCAGCACAACAAAGCTTTTCTGCTCCTCAGCCAAACTTCAAAGAAATCCACTGTTGAATACTGTTGTTTTATTATTATCTTTTGCCTTCTTTTTACATTTTGTCAGTTTTAAACTCATTTTATTTTAGCTGTATAATTTATGTGTCAAATAAACTTGTGACAGTGCATTGTTAGAGTTATAGTATTTATGATCAGGTGTTTCTGGTGCAATAACCTGGTGGATTACATTTTCCAGGTTGTCTTTTTGAAATGGACACCAGCTTGTTGCTTTCAGTCAAAGGTAGATAAATAAGAATGCTATCTTCTATCTTATTTCATCTTTTATATGATTAGTTCTCTTATATGAGACGACCCGTTCTCTCATCAAAAACATTGAACTGTTGACCCTGTGTTGACCTTCATAAGACAAATAAAACCAACACTCCACTCTTTTCAATGACATAAATCTATAATCGTCGCTTTTTCTTCCCTGTGTTACTGTCGCCGGGCGTCAGCAGGAAGAGGCTCTGAGGGGCGGGGCCTAAAACCTGACTGACGCTTCACATCTTTGATTGTTTGGGTTTGTTGCATCAAGCATCGGTTTCAACACGCTGGAAATATCTCTGTGAGATGTCTCGCCATCTGTGTTCGGCCGGTTATTCATGAGGAAACGTAAGAGGACCAACAAACGATGGAAAAACGTTTCATTACTTTCATTTTTTTTAAGTGAGAAGTTGTTCTCCTCCAAGGCGAGAGAAGATTCTTCAATTTATATCAACATCTGATCGCCATATGTGCAGGAAAATGCACACATGCATGCGCGCACACACACACACACACACACACACACACACACACACACACACACACACACACACACACACACACACACACACACACACACACACAGATCCATCTCCCAACTGAGGACTACATGAGCAAAGAAAGGAGCCAGACATGCCTCCTCCTCCTCCTCCTCCTCCTCCTCCTCCTCCTCCTCCTCCTCATGCCCTTCCCTCCTCCTCCTCCTCCTCCTCCTCCTCCTCCTCCTCCTCTTCATGCCCTTCCCTCCTCCTCCTCATGCCTTTCCCTCCTCTTCCTCCTCCTCATGTCCTTCCCTCCTCCTCCTCCTCCTCCTCATACCCTTCCCTCCTCCTCCTTCTCCTTCTCCTCCTCCTCCAGCCCTTCCCTCCTCCTCCTCATATCCTTCCCTCCTCCTCTTCATGCCCTTCCCTCCTCCTCCTCATGCCTTTCCCTCCTCTTCCTCCTCCTCATGCCCTTCCCTCCTCCTCCTCCTCATGCCTTTCCCTCCTCTTCCTCCTCCTCATGCCCTTCCCTCCTCCTCCTCCTCCTCCTCATGCCTTTCCCTCCTCTTCCTCCTCCTCATGCCCTTCCCTCCTCCTCCTCCTGCCCTTCCCTCTCTCCTCCTCCTCCTGCCCTTCCCTCCTCCTCCTCCTCCTCCTCCTCCTCCTCCTCCTCCTCCTCCTCTTCCTCCTCCTCATGCCCTTCTCTCCTCCTCCTCCTCCTCCTGCCCTTCCCTCTTCCTCCTCCTCCTCTTCCTCCTCCTCCTCCTCATGCCCTTCCCTCCTCCTCCTCCTCCTCCTCCTGCCCTTCCCTCTCTCCTCCTCCTCCTCCTCCTCCTCCTCCTCCTCATGCCCTTCCCTCTCTCCTCCCTGTCTGTCACATCTGTCACAGTGGACCAGCCTTAAGTGTGTGTGACGCTCCCATCAGCTTAATTATCAGTGTGGAAGGAGCACAACACCTCAGCAACAGCTCTGCAAATGTCCTCTGCTGCCACACACTGCCATCCCCTGAGGAGGAAGTGTGTGTGTGTGTGTGTGAGTGTGAGTCTGTGTGTGTGTGTGTGTGTGTGTGTGTGTGTGTGTGAGACGATGCTTTTCGCTCATGTCAGCCGGTGAGAGTAAACATGCATGTTTGACTGTTTAAGTAAATGAGCCTGTGCGTCAAGATTTAAGGTTTAGAGTCGAGCTGTGTGTGTGTGTGTGTGTGTGTGTGTGTGTGCGCGCACTGTAAAGGCAGGTGAAGACGATTGGGCAGATTTTATGAGCCATCCCTTTTTTAATACGAAGTGCCATTTTGAAATGTTCTCGTTAATTAACATTAAGTTAAGTTGTGACACCACATCGAGCTGTCACTTGATTCAACGTTCAAATAAAACGTTTCTCCAAACAAGAAGGCCGCCATCCTTATGGAAACAGTTGAATTCATTAAATCCTAAACACCTTCCACCGAACCCCATCCTGCAGCAATGAGCTTAACGAATCCTGCAAAGAAAGCAACGAGTAGCCAATCAGAGGCAGCGTAAAGAAAATCAATCAAAGCTACCGTACATAACAGCTAATGGCTGTGAAGAGGCAAGTTGGATGAAAGGGCACTTCAACGCACTTATTGCCTGTGTGCCATTGGAAGTGCGGCTCAATAATGCGTTTTAATAACTAAAAGAACTCAGAAGAAAAAGAAGACTAGAAGTTTTAGTAGAAGTTTATGGTTAGTTTTGGTGTTTTTATGGGATTTATTCACACTAAAGAAAATAGAAAGTCACCTGACTCATTCGTCCTTGAACTGGAACTTGTGGCACGTCCACAAACTATTGGCTATAAAATAATGAATATAATTCAAATTCCCAAAAAAAAAAACATTAAATACAAAAATGATAATGAATGAAATGTAATACTACAGATAAAAAAAATCACATAAGTGAGGGATACCTTGGATGAAGCAAACTGCTGCCGTCTCTTCTGAATGGCTCTTTCTCTCTTCAGCCTCATAATCGTGGTCCGGCCTCGGCCTCGCTGAATGAAGAATAATCGCAGCCGTTCACCTTCATCACTACGGTGACTGGAGACAACTCGAGAGTCTCTCTCAAAAATCATATTTCATCCTTATCCTTAAAAAAAGAAGCTGCGGCCGGGCCATAATGTTTCATTTCATCCTCTCCTTGTACAGTAACGCCTCAGCTGCATCATTTGGTCCATAAAGCTTAAGACATTTCTGGGAAATTGGATTTGAAGCTGAGTGAAGGCCGTGGAGGCTGTAACACGACGACGAGCGAGTACCTAAAAAAATAAAAATAAAAATCCCTTTGTAGCTCTTTTCCTTCCTTTTCTCTTTCCCTTTTCTATCAATTATTCAAGGCTTACAGTGGGGTGCAGTAACACGCCTGAACTCTGAGGAGCCATTGTGACTGAGTCGCCTCCACGCTGTGTGAATTTATCTACTCTCCGAGTCCTGGTCTCCTCTGACACCTTGAGAGGGAGCGTAAAGATCATCATAAATCTATATCAAGGCAAGAAAATAAAGAAAAAAGACCCTGAAGAGAGCTTCCTTTGAGGAATACAAGACGACAGATGCAAAGCGCCATCACTCCTGTGGGTTGGAGCGTGCTCAGCTGCTGCTTCTGCACTTTCTCCCTCCGTTCCCTCACTCTTGACACCCCGTGGTGGGTCAATATCACGAGAGCTGAAACCTGGGAGCATGGATGGGGTGGTGGGTGGGGCTAAGCTGGAGGAATGCAATCTCCTCGCTAAGCCCGGACCCCCTCCGGAGGCGATGGGCTTTTATATTTCACCCGCCGCTGTCAGCTCGCCGCCCGAGGTGCCGACGCGGCGTCTCTTCAGGTGGCTCGTTCCCGGAAAAACAACAGAGCCGGGGTTTGACAGAAGTTACTCATCGGTCAGCGAGCAGAGGTCGGCACCCGTTACGAGCCCGGTCGCTGATGGATGTGTCACACACACACACACACACACACACACACACACACACACACACACACACACACACACACACACACACACACACACCCCTCCCCCCCAAGGCAGTGGAGCCACTCTTAAATAGCAAATGACAGGTCATGTATTATGTATGGAGCTTTTCCGTAGTAGGACGACGCTCCCTGAGATTATCCCGACGCTCCCGCGTGCTTTTGTGTCTCCTCGCTCACGAGGAACGCCCCGCTACCCTGTCGAAGATGCACATAAGTAATTGAAGGAGGATTCGTTCATAAGCGTAAACATTTCACAGTTAATGTTTTAACAAATATACAACAAATATGTATATATATATAAAAAATGAAAACATTCAGATGCACTGCTGTGGCCTTAAACTTGAGTACTCGGACGTGACCTCTATGAACTTTTTCCAACAGAGTCAATTCTTTATTTTATTTGGGCAGTGAGAGCAAAACTACGAGTTTTAAACAGGAGGGCGGGTTGATGAGGTGTATTGCCTCACAGGCCGCTTGAGAAAAGCAACTTCTTACTCCACTGCTGAGCTGCGTGTGGGTGGGAAGGACCTTTGACCTTTGACCTTTGACCTTTGAGAGCTCACTTGGGGTCCCAGCAGGCCTCCAGCAGCCGCCTCTGACAGCAGAGCTGGATGACCTTCCTGCAACTCTGAGGTTTTATTATAATGAAACCTAATTTTATTATAAATAAAATGCGCTATCATTTCAACAGGAGGGAAACATTACAACATATATTTTTTGTTTCACTGGAAGATGTAAAGCCAATCAATGGTTGCAAATAAAGATGAAATACGAGGTGCAGGTGAACGCCAGATCGATGCTAGAGTGGTTATGTCGCCCTCTGGTGGCGGTTTGGACTCAGAGAGCAGTGAGTGTGTTGTTATGTAAGATAAGTGTGTACATAATACTCATGTATTGATGTCTGGTTGGCTGAAAGAAAAGCTTGATAATAGGTGTTGTAGCAATGTTCTACAGTTCATAACCATATCTATGTAAAAACGCTGATCTGGCACAATTCATGCAGTTAATAATTAACGAAAGATCATGTTTGTTTTTGTTTTCTGCTTTTAAAATGTTTTGTTTTTATATTTTTTAAGAAATTCTCTCTCTTACTACTTCTTTGAGAGATAATCTTGCCTCAGGCCACTATCATATTTTTTCTTTGGCATTTTGACTTAATTTGACAGTCGGTGTAGATAGAACAACATATAGCCAACAAATAGCAAGTGTTTGGTTAATGTATACATCCGAGTGGGACACATGTGGCTAGCAATAAGAAACCCACGAGGAGTTACAACAAAAAGCACGAGGTTTGCTTGCAAGAGACAGATATCTTTCTTCGGAAAACTTTGGAATAGTTTCAAAAGCAGGACTTCTGAATGATGATTTGTCCCCTCGCTGTTCCAGAGAAGCAGAGAGTAGACAGACTGATTGCTTTTGTCTACAGCTCCTCATATAATGTGATATTTTCGGACTCACAGCGATATATATATATATATATTTTTTTTTTTGTAGTACTGGGTGTCTGCAGTGCCACAATCTTATTATATATTTAATAAGAGCACCTTCGGGGGAAAGAAAAAGCTTTCGGGAAGAGTGTTTGATGAGATATTCATTTTATCATTACTGTCCACCACAGTAAGACATTTTATTCGTTTTTTACACCGTATTTCTTCATTTTGATGTCGGCGCAATTTATTCTTCAAGTCTTAGCTTCTCATTTGTACTTTTTACTCGCGTGATTTGGTTTCTATACATATTGTATGAGCGCTGTTGGAGGGGAGCTTGTGAAGATCTTTGCCAATGTACATTCCTCGAATGAAACGACCTGATAAATGACGTCACACAGGCCTTTCACGTCGTGTGAGAAGTCCTTTTGAAGTGCTCTGCCTCACTACCACCAGGTTATATCATTTTTATTATATTTAGATTCGAGTTTTAAAAAGAAAGGGTGGATTGCCCCCTCTAGAGGCCAAAAACAGGCACTGCAAAACCAATCACATGACCACCCTTTAACTCCACGTCCTCCGTCGTAGGTAAAATAGAGGGGATTGAACCACCGGCTCTTCACTACTTCTGTTGTGGCGACTAATGCAGAACATGGCGTCTCTCTCAAGGCGTGGTTCCAGCGTGACCTGCAGCCGAGCGGCGCCGTCCGTCACCCCCGACACTTCCCCCGGCCTTGAGGCTTTCACGGCCTGCATCCATTGCCACGATCTCTCCAAACAGCATCAAAACACAATAAGAAATTCTGCTGCCGTCCCGCGTCGCTCTGAGCTCTTTTCATTATCGACCGGGCCGTTTGTCTGCCGGGAAGATCGTCTGCTGGATTAGGATCCGTCAGATGTCGGGTAAAAGCCTTCGCAACGGGGATGGTTTTTTTTTTCCAGAGGCCTCTTCAGAAAACGAAGGCAATAACGCACGCGTAGGAGGAAATGCATGTCGAGTCGGAGGGTGATGCGTCATGAACACGGGCGGTAGTACCCGTGGACCGGTGCACAGACGGATGTAAAAATATAGGAGATTCCTGTAAATACATATGCATCTATCTAGATATAAGTATCTCTTAGATTAAAAAAAAAGATTAAAATGTTCCTGCTTCGCCATTAAATGCCCTTTACAGGTCATTTTGGCCATTTTGAACTTTACAGAACTTGTTTTTGTCCAGAAGGATCCATTTATTTAAGCCACGCCCACTTGCGCGTAAATAGTTTTTCCGCCATCCTGAATCAACTCTAAATCTTTTGTTTTTTCCGATATTCGTCCTACACATTTTGAGCAGTTGTTACTGAAGTTGGGAGGAAGCGTCTCCGGGAACAAGCATGAAAAAGTTGCCTTTTACAGATTATTGATGTTTTATACAGTTTTGCTGTCGCTGGCCCTCAACGTTTTCTCAAATGATGTGGGAAGGGCTTATATTAGGAAAAGAAAAAACACAATTCAGTGGGACATGTGCAGATGTGGTGCCCGAGTGACCGTGACACGTTTGGCCAAATGATGGCGCCGTATCAGTAACTATAACTATCACTGCAGCTATAGAGGAAGGACTATCGGTGCGTTTCGAGTGTGCGTCCTTCGAGAACAGTCCGTCCGATCTACTTCACGCTCAGCGAAGGTTGAAAGCATTTGAACACTCAACACTTTCAATATTAATAATCTACGCACAGAGTGGTATTTAAGTCCTTGGCTCAATGAGACCACAATTTAATAATTCAATCATTTTAATCACTGTAAAACATTAACAATCTAAACTAGACTCAGGCAAATCCTCGCATAGATAAGGACAAGAATGTCCTTTTTGTCCAGAAAAACAATTAAAATGTACTTACTTATGGCTGAATTATGAATGTTCTGGCCTTCCTTGGTACGTATCAGGCCAAACCCGGACGTTGTTGTTTGAGACGCCTTCAAAGACCCTCCGAGAAGTTATGAGGCTTTCACTGGCAGCTGAGATGCTGGGATTTTTTAAATGTCTAAAATACTTATAAAAAATACTTAACTTCGCGCAATCAAAGCCAAACTTTGTACTCCTAACATATATAGCTATGGTATACGAAAAAAACAGCCTTTGTGAATATTGTTAAGATAATAAAAATTAACGTTGACATTTTCTGGACTTTTCTTTCTTTTCTGTGTAGTATCATAAACTAATATACCACTAACACATATATGACCATATTATCTATTTTCACAAGGGTTTTCTGTATATTATAGCTGTTGAAAGTATTTAAGTAGACCTTGTACTTGTGTCGCAATTTTCGACAAAACGGGCGGTTTTCATAAAAATAAGAAAATGTTGCTGAATCCCATTAATCAGTGGATACTAACAAAATAAGAGCGTGCGATAGATACAAACAAATATTAGAGGACATTTGCTCGTATATGGCTTCATACATGAGGCCCAATGTGCGACACACAGTGTATTTCACTTTTGTTGAACTTTTGTGGATTGCGTGCAGCTTTGGCTGCAAAACGAGATCAAAGCACGATCAGAACCACTAAATGTTGCTTTTGTCAACCAGAGTTCTGAATGCGTTTATTGTCAGCCAACACCTGAGTTTTCTAACAAGGCAGATTTGTCGGAGAAAAAAAACTTTCTGACGTGTTTTTTATTCCGGAGAGGTTAGCTCCGGTTCACGGGGCATCAAAGGAGTCTGCCGTGTGAAAGAAATACAAAATGAAAGCATCACGAATATCTGTCAGTGTCAGATGTTTTTGCATTAAATATTCAGCAATGTGCTGTTTGTTTTTCTGTGTTTGATGTTTGCTGAGGTGTAGTAACACATCTGTTTGACATGAATCAAGCGGATGAACACTGGCAGACACAAGAGGGTGAGAAAAAGGTGCAGTGATTCCTTACAATCTAATTCTTTTCAAGCGCGTCTCCTTTTTCTTAAGTGCTATGCAGTGAAGATACATCACAACCTATGTCCTCCTGTAACGCAGTTAGATCATCAAATATGTCAGATGCTGCAGCGCTGCACTACTCTTCATTATTGAAATAGCAGAAACTGAAGAAAGAAGGAAGATAAAGGGAACACCTCCTATGATGCCCATGTTCAAAATGCATTAAAATCATACTTATATTATGCATTTTATATGCCTATCACACTTTATAACAATACAAAGCTTTTTGAATGACTTATACGGTAAAGTGTCGTAATACTTAATACTTTTCTGGTCACTAACTAACATTTTTTAGAGATGATCATAGTGTATTATAATTCCCGTGGTTCTAATACATCATGTTTTTTTTTCTTTACAAGCATTATAATCACTGTTATAATGTGTTGTAATGTGATTTTACATTTCTCTAAGTGATTATTTGCTTTTAGTATAGTGAATAAAATAAAAAAATAAAACCCACTGTAAAATTAATATATATTTAATGCAACAATGATTAAAAAGCATTATAAACATATATTCTAACATCTTATGATTGATAAGATTATATACTATGATGAGTCACCAGCAACTATGATGTATTTTGCTACTTGACCTTTAAAAGTTATTATGAAATGCTTTACAATAGGTTATGATTATTGTTATAAAGCATATTGGATAGTCGTGATTGCCTGAACAGATTATAACGCATGATACATAAATATATATAATATATTTATGTCATAGTGTGACTGCAAATCACCTGTGAAATTCACGCATGGGCCACAATATATACTTTAAATAAATGCCACACGAAATTCTAAGAAAAACATTGGCCAGATAAATGCAACAATTTGTGTTTTTGACCTTAATGTTCAACATTCTCATATAGATATTTCTTTATATTAATAAATTAGAGTTGACGCATGGTTAATTTACACGTCCTGCAACATTAGCGCTCATTCGGAGGCTGTCCTCTGTTGCTGGATGAGATCCGAATCCTGAGGACATCATGTGATAAGCATGTGATATATGTGTAACTGTATGTTTCACCTGTATTTAAACTCCTGCAACATTAATCGCAGTGTAAACTGCCAACACAGTCATTGTGTGTGTGATTCAGTCTCCTTTTAGCTTTGTTTTTGGTCTCCACCGAGTCTTGAGGGGGATATCTGACTCTAGCTGCTAAACGCTGACGGAGCCGTTTCTCTAGACAGGCGGCTGTAAAAAAGAGCAGCAGGGTGATACTTTTCCTTTTTAGTCATCTGGTACTTTGTTAATATTAAAATAGTGCAGACTAGTGCAGCTTTAAATCCTCCCTAAAAAAAAAAAAAAAAAAGAAGAGAAACTGACAAACGCCGCCGGAAGGAAACTCCAGCGAGAGGAAGTGAAACTGAGCTGATGCAGCCTCACCCGGCTGGATGGAGGAGAAACTGGGAGGTCGCCTCTCCTCCTCCTCCTCCTCCCCTCCTCTTCCTCTTCCTGCAGGCGGTGGAAGCTTCATTGCGGATGCCAAACGCCTGCAAAAGCAGAGAGAGAGAGACGCATGCGGGAGTCGCGAATAGGCCGCATCGCCATCGTGCTTTTGATGATGATGTATGCGTTCACTCTCCGACAATCCACAGCGACGGAGGGGAAGAAAAAAGAAAAAAGGAAAAGAAATAAAACCACAAAAGCCAAGCGGGCACATTAATCTCCCGTCTTTGTCGGACACACACAAAAAAAACGTCAAAGCCGATGAGTTACAGTTTAAAGTGCTCGTGAGACTTCGCGATAATCCCTCCGACACACACACACACACAAACACACACACACACACACACACACACACACACACACACACACACACACACACACTGTAAATCATCTAAATCAGAGCACACGGAAACAGCAGGCAGGCACAAATGACACCTAACCCGAGCATTATGGGAGAAAGGTGTTATGTCCAGCCAGATTAATGACTTAATCATGGCGGCTTAGCCCCCGACCGTAACCTTTCCTCAAACACGGTTTGCTTGTTTTTCACGTGCTGCACGCGTAATTACCTTTGCATTAATGCAGCCGCGGACAAATTAAAAGACGGCGCTTTGAAGCGACCGCCGAGGTGACTTTGCAGGCCCGAGGTAACACACCTCTGGGTTTCTTAATAATATTACACTTTACATGAGCAGCTCACCTTTCTGGGGAAAAGCAGGTCACGTGTTGTGATGCTGGAACGGAGAGTCGAGGCCGGCGAGTGATCTTGGTTGGTGGAATCCACTGGGATTTAAAAAAGGGTACGACCAGTGGCTGCTGGCCAACAGAGGGCCATGGGGCCTGGCCCCACCTTGAGCCACCCAAAAAATAATAATTATAAAAATAATAATTATAAAAACAATAATTATAAAAATAAAAAAAATAATTATAAAAATGAGAAAAAAATAAATTATAATAATTATAAAATAATAATTATAAAAAAGTAATTATAAAAATGAGAAAAATATTAATTGTAAAAATATTAATTATAAAGATAATAGTAAGATTCATAAATTATACAAATTGTCAATATTTGTGTTTTTGAGATATAGAATATACCCACTAATATTGGTGAAATAGGATATCTGTGCAACATATATGCGTTTCCTGCACGTCCTCTGCACGTTAATGATTTAAAGCCAACTGTAGAAATTAGAAATAACCCAATATGAGTTGTTTCAAAGTTACCGTGCATGTGAATGGGTCAGTTTTTTATTTTTGTTTCATTCATGTTCTACCAGCACATGCATGAGGACATTATACATTTTACATTCATGCACACAAGTTGACGAGATGCCAATTCCTGCTGACGGTGTCGTGCTCGTCCACTGATAAACTTATCCTGCAAAAGGTAGAAAATAAAAAGACTTTCCCCGAGAAGCCCTACCGGCTTTGAAGCATATTTTATATCGTACAGTTGTAACTTTCCTGTGATGCGGTTGGGCCAGAAAATACTTTCCCATTAACATAAAGAAATAAATGTCAAATTCCCAGTAAGAGCACTTGAACATGCCTTATTTAATTAAATGACTGGGTCCTAAAAATTGTAAAATGCACTAATGTCTGAACTATTTTCCTTCTTCTGTTCGTGTGAGTGAGCCTGAGATCGAGTGGCTAAGCGGCGAGGTTGAAGGGAAGATCGGCAGATGATCTGAGCCATTAAATTCTAAGTTGAAGTTTCTTTTGGTTCATGCATCCTGAGCAATTCTCCCAGGAAGGAACCGACGCTCTATGCGGTCCTATTTCTACATCCAGGAAGAGAGAGCCACCACTTTGTTCCAGTTGTTGTTCCAGGAAATGTCTCCCCCATTGACCACCACTTTAAAAGAGGCATCTGTGAAACTTTGGACTGGACCCCTTGAACTGTAAACCAGTCAATTATTACTTTCTGTGTTTATTTTTAATTTTTAACCCATGAAGGTGTTTGCGTTTGTAAAACCTTCTCCTCGGCAGATTTTGTGCCAGGTGAGCATCTTCCAGGAGCATCCAGTTCTCCTGATAAAACCAGCTCGTAGGACGCAGGTTCCAACACAATCAACATTTTGCATTTTTCCGTGAGGCGGGAAATGCATTGGTTGCTCCAGTTTCCTGATCATGAACGCAACAAGCGAACCAGGAGTGAGGGTCAGAGCCACAGTGACCTTACAATATCCTCGTGACCTTTCCTTTGCAGGCGAACAAGACTTTACATTTTTTCGCAAGCAACGGCACAAACGGCCAGCATATGCTCCGACCAGCTCCCGTTCTTATTTGTTATCAAGCGAGCAGCTGGCTGGTAATATCTCGCCCACAAGTAGAGCCAAGCTATAGGGCGGGGGAGGGGGAGGGGGGAGCGCTTGTGTTCCAGCATGCTAATTTGGCTTCGTTCAGTCATACGCAGAGTGCACCGGAGGCCTGTCTGTTCTATTTGTATATACCGCCACGCCCCTGATATTGCTTATTAATCTTCAGATGGGACATCTAAAGTCCAAAATGCAGCCGTCTTAATCAAAGTGCGGTTCTGTCGGCATCGCTAATGACTCGTAGCTTCGGATGTGCAACAGAAAGTTGTTCCCCGGAGTCGCTGCCGGCTGCCAAGAGGCGGCTCGGTGACCTTGCCTCAGACGTGACTCGTTTTGTTAGCTCTCTGTGCTAAAGTGGCTCCTTCGCTTTAAGTCGGCTCCTAATTGATTAACATCTTCCAGCTGGCGGGTCTCGCCGCTCCGCACCGGGTTGCGTCTGAAGGCAACATGAAAGATGAACGGCAACACGGCGAGAGAAGAAGAAGAAGAAGAAGGCGGAAGAAGGCTGACGAGGCGACGGTGGGCGGCAACTGAAGAAAAGTAAAAGAAAAAGGCCTTGAGAAGAAGCATCAGCATGTAGACTCACAATGAAACTTTATTTTTGTGTTTGAAAGCCAAGACGCTCTGAAGAGCCTTTATTCTCATCCCCCACCCTCCGTCCCTCCAGTCATTCACATGTTCTTCTTCTTCTTCTTCTTCTTCTTCTTCTTCTTCATCTGTTTCCCGAGCCCGACACTAATGTTGAGCAATTGTGGTTATGTTATTTTCATTGTGTTGCTTTTGTCTGAGTTGCATGGGTCCTTGTGTAGCTTCATGCTGCTCACTGACGTTATTGAAGGTAGGCGTGTCTTTATTGAAGGTTAGTGATAGAGGGTGAAAACATTCCGGATGGTTTTCCCATTGAAGGAGACTTTTCCTTCACAGGACAAGGCTCACATGTCCCAGGAACATGTGGACCAGAGTGTGAGGATCCTGGAGGCACCTCCAGGGGGTGCCGAGTGAACCCTGGCCACAGCCAGGATGTCTCTTCCTCTCCCCCTCTCTCCCTCTCTCTCTCTCATTTAGGCATATGCAGGACAGCTGAGCGGAGCACCCTCGCAGCTGCAACGCATTCACCCATCAAGCCGCAGGTTAAAGCTGGCCTCCTCCCGGACACCAGAGTCGGATTATTGAGTAACATGCCTGGCTCACAAGACGCCAGCCCACCCCGTCGACCCAGCTCCAGCTCCAGCTCCAGCTCCAGCTCCAGCTCCAGCTCCAGCTCCAGCTCCAGCTCCAGCTCCAGCTCCAGCTCCAGCTCCAGCTCCAGCTCCAGCTCCAGCTCCAGCTCCAGCTCCAGATCCAGCTCCAGATCCAGCTCCAGATCCAGATCCTCACAAGCCTCCCGCCGAGCTACGTCACGAGCCTCCCGCCGAGCTACGCCACGAGCCGCACGCCGAGCTACGCCACAAGCCTCACGCCGAGCTACGCCACAAGCCTCACGCCGAGCTACGCCCCTAGCCTTCCGTGAGCTACGCCACGAGCCTCACCTCAAGCTAGTAGCTGAGTATCCCCGTTGACTTTCCCGCACTGTTGTTCCTTTCCCTACACGTCCTGTTTGTCTTGGCAATAAAGCTCCGTGATTCACTGAAACCTCCCCTGTCCGTGTTTGCGTTTGGGTCCTGACACACGAACCCTGACACAGAGAACAAGTTCATAGCTCCATTATTTATGTTTTAATCAGGTTTTATTGACGATTCCCAAATTTTTCACCCGTTTTTTGAGCCTTTTTTCAGGGTCCCCCATGAAACCTGTTTTTAGTTTTATAAGAAGTTCTATAGGGTAAAATAAAAGAAGAGTATTTCAATTTGCCTTGTATTTTAATATATTTTGAAGAGAAGTATATCTTATCAGGTACATTATATCAGGTGAAATATACCCAACGTTAGTGATGGTGTTATCATTTTTAACGTTAGTGTTCGAGGGTTAAAGATGACAATGGAGGCTTAATTGGTGGCTGGAAATTGACTGCGATGTAAAAAATGTAGAAGTGTGTGCATTGGGAGAGGGCGGTGGAGCCCCTGAGTGGCAGCTTGTTGCCTGTCAACATAAGAGGGTTATTTTTGTTTAAGGTAGGTGAGGCTACTTTACAGTTTATAGATTGAAGAAGATGCTGTGGCTTTAGTCTTAATCTGTTTATCGGCTCTAGTCTGGCTGAAGCCTTGAAGCGTGGCGAATTCCGACATGCAACATGACGTTTAAAAAAAAAAAAAACTAATTTCCTAATTAAATCCCGATTATAAATCTATCAGACTGACAGATGCCTGCTCGGGAAGTTGCATCCGTCAGCTGCGGAGCGACGAGGACCGGGATGTGTCGCGGTCGTGTCGACGAGGCGGCGGTCGGTGTCGACGCCGACCGGAGACAAAACGGCAGAGCACGACAACACAAGCTGGCGCCGTCATAAATGACAGAGTGCCGCCAGCGAGGCGCACAAATTGGGCTTTTTATAGTGTCTGCTGAGACAAAACAGGAAGGAAACAAAACAAAAAAAAGACCGCACACCAGATATATCTCCATGGAGCATCTCGGTGTACCTCCATGTTGGGACAGACATGAATGGTGTAAAAAAACACGAGCTGCAGGAAAACCTCAATTTCAAGTGCTAAAATCGACGTCCTAATTTCCACCTCATTTTTAAAATGGAGATATTTATTACAGCTGTGTCTGTGTTTTTTCGGATTACATAAATGAAGTGACAAATCTCTGTATGGAGGAGGATTAGGGCCATTCAAAATACATTATTTGACTGTGTAATACCATCATACAGTTTTTCTGACATTTTTGTGCTTTTATTTGAGAATCGTGATGTTTTTTTTTCTTCTGAATTCCAACATCAATCAAAGAGCTCCAATGATCCCCCCACTGCTCCTCCATACTCCCCTTGACATAAATTGGATTAATGAAGATCTGGCGAGATCTTGTCTGGATACATTATTGTATATATCAGAGGTCCCAAAGTGGTATTGCACTTTGGTATACTACTTCTCAGAACCAAGAAAAAGGCAAAAGATGTGTTCAAATCAGCCAGTTTTGAAAAGTTGTTTCACATCATAACACGTTTTCTAAGATTTAAATATACCTTGTGAACTGATGGTGGAACTGTCGAAATCCACATATTTAAGTGTTCCTGAGCAATAACTTTAACATGCAACAAACAAAACATATTATCTGTTAAACACTGATGTCAAACTAAACTGACCCAATGGCACACTTTTGATTATTTCAACTCACAATTATGCATCTTAAAGAATCATTTGGGTTCTTTGAGACTGTCAGACCCCGGCTGCAGTCAAATCAGATGTTTTCTAAAGGGACTCTGGCACTCGGAAACATTACCGCTTTTGTCCACAGGGGCCGCCAGAATCAGCATAAAAGTAACTGAGACTATATACGTACATTGTAATGTTACCATCTAAGTATAACAAGAAAAGAGGAAAAGTTGACCCGTTATTGGAGCAGACAGCGAAAAGGGGCGGGGCTTAGGAAGGCTACGGTTGTGTAGCTTAGCATAAAGACTTGAAGGGGAAACAGCTGGCGTTTCTCTCGCTAGAATTAAAAAATACCAACACTAAATTACATGTTGTATCTCCTTTACCACTAGATGGAAGTTACACAATATGATTGATTACTGTGGTAAGAGGAGATAATGGTCAATCAGATGGTTCAGATTCCCAAGAAGACAACCCTTATGAAACTGGAGAAACAGCCCACTGCGTGCATCTATTGTTTCCACCAAACTGTCCGAACTGAAAGGTTTTACTCGAGAGAACGGGCCTGGCATCACAGCCCTCAACCCTTACTACTGTATTCACTAGCAGGGATACTCACCCACATTTCATCCGCGGGTGAGTATCTCCTGTGAAAATGTCAACCTTTCCCCGTAACACCTGTATGAATAATTCAACACTCTGGGCCCTATCAGAATCAGAAATGTCAGCCGGTTGGAAGTACCCTTGGCCGCCCCCAGAGGATGTTGACTCTGCACCCTGTGGTGGGGTTAGGGGGTTGGGCACACACACACACACACACACACACACACACACACACACACACACACACACACACACACACACACACACACACACACACACACACACACACACACACACACACACACACACACACATACACACACACACACCAAATGCCACAGCTTTCCCAGTGCCAGGACTCCACTGCCTGCCGGACACAGGAGCACTGAAAGCTGAGGATGCCTGCAGAGAGCAAACTGTTGCAGATTCCCCCGCTTTGTTTTTTCTCTCTCCCCATAAATAGCTGCCGCTATCGCGGTCCGCATCTGTTTTAGTGGGAGGGGAAAGCAGCTAGACGCCACATGTTTACATCAACAGACGGGTTTCATTTGTTCCATATTTGCTAAACACCCCACAGATGTAACCCTCACCTGGTGTGGCCCAGATGCTTCCTCGGGGAAACGATATTGGCCCTTTTACCAGCCTGCGTGCGGCAAATTGGCAATCTCTGAAAGGAAAGTGCATAAAACCAGAGACATAAAAAAAAAAAAAAAAAAAAGACAAGCAGCTATCATCTTTTTGTCTTCGGAGTATAGCTCTGGAGCTCAGAGCACTGTTTCACCCATGAAAGACTCTGCAGCATCCCCATGTGACCTCTGCTGAGGCAAATTGGGCAGCAGGCCAAGAGTAAAGATTAAGCCTCTAATACGACAACGCGTATGGAAATGACAGATAATCGGGCAATTAATCTCGACATAATTAACTGGAATGAGTACAAAAAAACCCTCCTTAAGCAAGATAAACTGATGTTTTCTGCAATGTAAATTAGATTACAGGGTGTGACAGGAGTATAAATGTGGGCGTCATGATTAACAGTCACACCTTACTTCCTCCTGTGGAATCTGGAGGGTTGCGGTTAATGGATCGGTCCACTATCTCTGGTGGGTCATCTGTAGTCGCCTATGAATCATCAAGAGTTGAGGAAAAGGGACATTAGCCCGGACGGGATATTCATGAGGACTTTCTATCTTCTGGTCTTTCATTTGACTTTTTTAGGCAGCTACAAAACCATTAAATCCAACGGGTGGTAACTGAGGACACTTGTTTTCCAACATCGGTCTTGAGTGGTTTAAAACATATAGTTGTTAAATAAAATTTCATCAGCATCAACCAGGAATGTGAAGCCATTGCGGAAGTGTTTTAAACTTGCATTCTCTCTAATGGCCATTAGGGGGCGACTCTTTTGATTGCAAAAATAAGTCAGATTGTATAGAAGTATGAGAAAATTACTCTACTTCTCTCTTGATTTATTCCCTCAGTAAACATTGTAAACATGAGTTTATGTCTCTAGCTCAAGTTTCAAGTCTTCTTCAATACAGCATGATGTTCATTTTGTAAACTATGGTATTTAGAGAAAGATCAGACCATAAAGCAGGGTATGCTTTAGGGCGGGGCTACTTTGTGATTGACAGGTTGCCTCCAGAGCCAAATACAGCGTCTCTACGTCCAAATATGGCCACTTCTGTTCACTGCAGTCGCCTACTTGTTCTTTTTGCAAAAAAACAAGATGGCGACAGGCAAAATGTTGAACTTAAGGATTCAAAACAACAGTCCACAAACCAATAGGTGACGTCACAACAACTCTGTCCACTTCTTATATACAGTTTGTGATACCAACAAAAATAAATATCCATGTCAAAACTATAAAATAAAACTAATAGGGCTAATAGGGCTGCACAGTTAAACATATATTCTTGATTTTAGCTTCCTACAATTAAAAGTACACAGTTGACTGCACTATGACTGCCTAGAAAACTCTTCTGCATCTGCAAATCAAATACTAACAGCCATTAAGAGGGAGATCCAGATGTTTTTGGCTTCACCTTCGGGGTGCTGGGTGTGCACCCTGCAGCCGCTGACTGTGAAAAAGGAAAACATCTTTATTATGATGCAAAGATGAGTTAATTAGCAGGAATGTAACACAAAATAGGATCATTTTTCAATTATATTATTATTTTTTCTTCCGGGAGATGAACTGTGCATAAGGGTCAGGCTTATTTTGTACGTGAGCAGAAAAGTGGCGCAACATTGAAGTAAAGAGGTTCAAAGAAAACTGGGTTCCAGAGAGTAAACGGTGAATGTTTGGTGGTTAATACGGTTAAAAATGCCACTCCCTTAAATGTCAGGACTTTTTAGATTCATAGCAAAGCTACAGAGGACCTGGACAGGAACCGAACTGGGCTCAGGTCTTCGAGCTGCAACACCCGTAAAGGACAAAAAGGAAAAAGGTGCCGGAAATGCCACGGCCGTCGTATTTCACTGCCGGGCTCCTCTCCGAGCGGTCCTGCCTCCGCTCGGCCCCACCGTCTCTCTTCATCTTCCTCCTCCTCATCACCACCATCATCCCCTTGTCCCCTGCACGCCTCTGCTGATGGATGAGCTTGTTTGCTGAAAATCTCCTTCGAGTCAAACCGGGACACTGTTGTTGCCTCTCTGCTACTCCAGTGGACCCAGAGAATGTCGGGGCCCCGGCCTCTGAATGAATGCATGTTCCAATACATACCCCCCCCAAAAACAAAGCCTGTGTACTTACATCAACACCCAGGAGTAATGCACACACACACACACACACACACACACACACACACACACCAAACAACGCTGTTAGTATTGCATTTGCCCTAACGGCACCACAGAGAGCTGAATCAAAAGCATCGCAAATGCAATAACACAGAGCAGGAAACTGCGGAAGATGAGATTGCCTTGTTTTCCCTCCTTATGTGATTTACAGTGTATGCGGGGCCATTCTTGTTCACTGTAGTCATAGAGACAATGACTTGGCAACAGCCGGCACGGCTAAACCAATTCAGCGAGTAAATTCTACTCCTCCCGATCGCGTGGTTTCGTGTCAGATCGAGGTTCAAGCATCCCTCAGCATTATTTCTGACTCATTGCTGCAATAACTTAAAATACATTTCCTTAGACAGGCCACTCCGCTCTGATGTGTCTTTTTTTTTTAATTTTTTTAGATGGACTCCCTCCATTCGCCGGCCGGCCTCAGCCAGCCTCACAATAACTATGACGAATGCAGTGTCCACAGGAACAAACCAGCCATTTGACACTTCCATCCCCCTTGATGCATTAGCTGCTGATATCCCGTGGATCCGCGACGGGCTGTTTGAAGCCTCGTGAGTCGCTGTGATCGGCCCTCTGCTGAGCATCCCCCCCCCCCCCCGAGCATAAGACTGTAATCATCGAACAATCGTCAATGTCTTACTTCAAATGCATTTGTTAGTGGGAACAGGCTTTAGGGGGGGATCGGACAGAGCATCTGTGTTGCTGATTATGAAAACTGACTCTGCAGAGCCCACCGGGGCCTTCAAAACTAACTCTGAGATCTTCTCCAACTCAAATCGCACCGAGGAGCGGTTAAAGGTAAACTGGGTCATGGGTGTGTTTCCCATCCTTTTGACTGCAAGTCCGAAATGTGTTTTCATCTGGGCTGGAAAATCTGGATTCGCGACACACTTGATGTGCTTGAGGGCGGTCAGTGTCCATTAAAAAGCGACTGGTATTGGATGGGACTACTGTGTGATGCCCGGAGAAGTGGAGGGAAAAGATTGTGGGGGGAGGGTAGAGGTGGGGGGGGTGATGAATGAGAGATAGAAACCCTGCCATGAAATGAAAGCGATCACCTAAACAGAAAATATATGAAAATATCACTTCAGAGCACCATTAGCAGTTCAAGGGAGGATGAAATACGGGCGTAATGGGACCATGAAGACTTTCTGATCTTTAGCAGCTACCAGAACAGAAAATTGTAGGAGAGAGAGAGAGAGAGAGAGAGAGAGAGGGAGTTTGGATTCTCTCAAATGAGCCATTTTTAATTTTGAGAGAGATGAATAAACTGCCAGCCATCTTTGAAGTTAATCCTGATTCAGGGCATCAAAATGATTTGCTGATGATGTGTTTACAGTCAACTGAGAGGAGATATTATAAAGTCTCTCGCTCTCTTTTATCTGCAAAAAGGCTACAAACAAAACAAACTGCATTGAAACGGAGTGAAATCGTGCAGTTTATTTTGGGCCTAATGACTGAAAGATGCCTTCCACGTGCTGTTGTCCCACATTATCGAGTGTCACTGCTTTAGCTTCCAGATGTGAGGGGAGCGCGGGTGCCTCGCTCGGTCCCCGGGGGGCTTCCGGGCAGGTCTGACCGGCTCAGTTGCAGCTGTCGGCGGTTATGATTCTCTTCTCCAGGAGGGAGGGGGGAGGGGGGGGGGGGGGGGGGGGGGGGGGTCCGGGTCCTCTCGGCCCGTGTCCCAGTCACAAACCGGGGCGGGCTTTACGGTACCGGACCCGGACTGTCTCATTAAGTAGTGAACTAAAGTCGGACCGGAACTGTTAATTAATTAATAAAACGGAGTTTAAGTGTACAGACATTTCTTCAGACTTCGGCTGCACAACGAAGCTCCGCCCACAAGGAAGTGGAAGTTGTTACTATGTGGCCAAAAGTTTACGGACACCACAACCATATACTTCCAGTACGACGTGTCCCAGCCACAAACTGGGGCGGGCTTTACGGTACCGGACCCGGACAGAACGGAGGTCTGTCTCATTAAGAAGTGAACTAAATTCGGACCGGAACAGTGAATTAATTAATAAAACCGAGTTTGCAGACTTCGGCTGCACGCGACGGCACAACGAAGCTCCGCCCACAAGGAAGTGAAAGTTGTTACTATGTGGCCAAACGTTTACGGACACCACAACCATATACTTCCAGTACGACGTGTCCCAGCCACAAACTGGGGCGGGCTTTACGGTACCGGACCCGGACAGAACGGAGGTCTGTCTCATTAAGAAGTGAACTAAATTCGGACCGGAACAGTGAATTAATTAATAAAACCGAGTTTGCAGACTTCGGCTGCACGCGACGGCACAACGAAGCTCCGCCCACAAGGAAGTGAAAGTTGTTACTATGTGGCCAAACGTTTACGGACACCACAACCGAGGCTTTTATTTGGTTAATTTGTAATAAATTAAAGTACGTGGTTGCGACTTAACAGCCAATTGCGATTTAAACCAAGATACTATGAAGGATTCTAACAGGTGGATGAAAGTCTGGCTAGTTAGCGTGATATAATAAGACAGACCAGCTCCTAGTCATATCACAAACTACATCAAGGAGCTTTTAAATTAGGCATGTCGTTCACAGGCTAGTAAAAATGTTTTTCTATTCATTGCATTTAACTACAGTATGAGAAATAACCCTCATCACTTTCATTCCACAAGTCATTATTGTGACCAACATTAATTAAACTACTGGCTACATCCTAAGCTGATTGTTAGCCTTCTTGCTTAAGTAATCTATTTGGTTGATCAATAACATGTATGCAGCTAAAGTTAATTCACTGCAGTTTGGCTTGATCACTTGTTTTTTACGGTATAATATTGTTTTTCCAGTAAATCAGAAGTCAAAATAACATCACACTAAGTCATGGTTACTCCTAAGTCAGATAAAGAGCCGGGTGATATCAATTTGAATGAGACTGGACATGTTATTATTTGCAAAAATAGGAAAATCCAGGAAAATTAGAAAGGAGTTATTATTCTCATTGATGGCTCTTGTCTATTAAGAGTCCCAGTAGGCCTCCAAAATGAGACAGCGGACCAGACCCAGGTGTTATTATTGAATAATTACTTTGTTTTGTCCATAATAGGAAAACACATATGATATTATGACTCTGTTCTGTTCATTATTTACATCGGTGCTATTCTTAGAATAAAAAATGCCTCATTATTGTCTCACTCTCATAACTGTTAAGCGTCTCACAACCTGCAAACATACCTGACTATTGAGTGACATGAACAGCCTCTGCTTGTTTTTCTCATTCAGATTTGTATCACTCACCAGTGAGATTATACACGTTATTAAACCATAAATCACTCTGAAAAGATTGTGACTTTATTGATATTGGCTAAGGTGAGGTGCCAAAGCCCTTTCGTTATTTATTAGTTGGTTTCGTCAAAATCACAGCTCAGTGGGAGACTGCATGCAATCAATTCAAATGAATAAATCAAGATAATGTTGCAGAATCAATAATAATTTTCCTGCAGCATCAATCTATCCCTTCATGCTCCATCTCTTCAGTACAAGTCCAGTGCACGCAGCTCTGAGATCCACCTGGAAAACTTTGTAGGAAAATTGTTGAAAAGATTACACTCTAATCACCATGTGACCAATTATTCATTTTTACTAGTGTTGGAGTTGGACGACGGGATGTTGAGCTGGATCGAATCAGAGAAGAGGAGCTAATCAATAAAATCAGCTGTCAGTGTTTGGAGGGAAACCTGCATGTTGACTGTTAGCCCATGCAAACGTTTCTACAGAAAGAAATGACCTCACGAAGCACAAATAAAAGCTGAGAGCAGAGAAAATGGGATATCAAATGATGGGTAATTATCAGTTAAAAAAATACTTTTTGGTAGTTTATCCATTTATTGTTAGTTTATTTACTTCTCCACTTCTCTTTGTTCTGTTCATTGGAAGCATTTAGTGAGCTTTTCTTGTATCAAGAGGCCCTTGTTTATTGTGAACTGTGGTATGTGGTGAATGGTGGAACTGCACCTTTTTGCAGTAAACAATAACATCTGGATAAATTGGGATGTTGCCGTTACGTTTAAAATTATGTTTCTTATAAAAAATATGGCGACAATTAAGAGAATATTGGTAAAAACTTTCACCCAGAGACCGCTGCGGGAAGTCAACAGCGATGTATCTGTCACGTAAGTTGCATACTTTACTTTCGTCGTTATTTAGCCTAAACCTAACTTAGTTGTTTCCTGTGAAGATTGATGGTTATTTTGCAAACAGTGCACGCATCTAACGAGCAGCAATTGACACGTGTTGCATGCTTTCGTTGGAAAACGCACGGAAAAGGAGGAGTACCTTTTCGTAAGATATCAAACGAACCGTTGCGTGAGAATACGTTGCACTGTTCGCTGTCAGCACTGCTGCTCTTGTTTGCACTGTTAGCAGCTAACGGGGTCAAAGATGTGTGAAACTAGTTGAGAAAGACTGACATATTTCTCGATAATCTCTCCAAAAGGTTTCCATCTCTCATACTCAGTTTTTCCAAATTGTATTTCCACGCCTTCCAAACTTTTGAAGAGAATGAACATCTTGCTGCACCGTGGGCATATGTGCCTTTAATGTGAACAGGATGGAAGTCTCTATTGATGGTGGACAGAAAAGCTAATCTTTGCAGGCGACTCCGGCAGCAGCAGTGAAACCCAATTTAACCTCTCGCAGTATATCCTACAGACAGAATTTGTGGGTAAGGCATCACACAGAGTGTCAGAAACATCTGTTCAATCTGTTTTGTGCTCCAGTGGACAGTGTGCCAGGATCTCAGGGCACACGGCTCTAAAAATGAAACACTGACAAGTCTGTCATACTTGATAAAAGAGGGAACAATAATAACCCTGTTGAGACTGCCGAGCGCAAAGAAAAATGGAAGAGGAAGGGAGCTTTGCACACTACACTACACACACATGCCACTGAAACGTTTCGGATAACACAAAACAGATCATTTTGTGTCATCCTCAGCCTCTAGCGGAGGTATTTCATGCTCCAGACGAAGCGCTGCCGCTGTGTGTTCTTCGGGGGGGGGGGAGAGACACTCTCGCTGGGTCACGAGAAGACCGAGGAGCCCCGTCACCACGGACCGAACAGAGTTCACTGGGATGTGAGAAGAGCGGTCTTCAGGCAACGAAATGCAAGAGTTCAAACGCGAACTAGCCTCAGCCAGCCGCCCGCTATTTGCCATCGCGCCCTCAAAAGTTAAAAATACAACTAATTAGTCTGCCGCCTTCTTCGGGCCAGCGAGAGGTTGCGGCCTCCACACCCATCACCCCATGCATGCCTACACACCCCTCTCATGGGATTGGCATGAGTGCTTAATAAGTGCTAAAACAGACAGGAGCAGTATATATAAAGGCCCCGCAGAGATTTCTCCGTCTCACCGCCCTCAGCTTTCTTTTATCACCCCTCGCCCCCCTTCTACACTCATTAAGGGGATTTTAATCGCTGAAATTCGACGAAAGAGGGGTCCAATTCCAGTTTTCCTCCCAGTTCCTAGAGGTTTCTTTTTGTCTGTAGTTTCATTTCTTGAAACCATGAGCGACCAAACAGAGTCGTCATGTGGGCCGTACGGCGGAGGTGTCCCCTGGTTCCCCCCGAGAATATGGTTGCAGTCCAGCAGGCTTTTCAATCAGGATGTTGGCCTGCCGCCCTTCCTGGAGCCGGGGGACCCTCGGTGGATGGACGTGGACCGGCTCCAGAGGGGTTTGGCCGGCTGCTCCTGGCCGGGGTACATACCCGGTCCGCTGTTCGTGCCCTACATCTCTGGGCCCATGCATCATCCCGGCCAGCAGAGCAGCAACGAGCAGTTCAAGTGGAGGGTCAGCCTGGAAGTGGCTCACTTCTTTCCCTCCGAGATTTCTCTCAGCGTCCGAGACGGATTCCTGGAGGTCGGAGGTACAGAGCTTTTGGCGTGCAGCTGCGATAATTAAACAGCCTTAAACAGTTCCTGTTAGCAATGCAAATTCTTTTTTACACACGGGGATGTAGTTCCTGCTCAAGTATTATTAATCTTATCTATCTAATATTATTATCTCTTTCAGAGTTATCTAAATAGACTCCTCTCGCAGTTCACAGAATAAACCCCTCAAAACTGAACACTAATGGAAAGGAAGCTGAATGAAGCAAAATTAGAAAGCTGCTGGAATAATGGGCTCGGGGAAATCACAGCGCTGTGGCAGAAATTAATTTCTGTGCTGAGTGGTTGCTCTGTGTTGCTTGACTCCTCTGTGTGTCCTCACATTCTTCCCCATAAACGGTAATCCGTCCCCAGGGAAGCACGAGGAGAGGCCGGACGAGCATGGATTTATTGCCAGATGTTTTACAAGGAAATACAGGTATGCAGAGTAAACACAGCCACGGACGCAGACACCTATATATATATATATTTATTTATGTGTATTACAGTATACACATATCTTGTTGTTTTCATTTTCAGGCTGCCAGCTGAGATCGATGCGACCAAAATCATATCCACGCTTTCTGTTGACGGGATCCTGACTGTGGAGGCTCCAGTTTCCAAATCCTTCGTTCCTCCTGCCATCATGATTCCCATCCAGGTGATCACAGCTGCGAGGTTAATTTACATTTAGGGCGAGGCACGCCTACGCACCGATGCATTTTAATACTCGGTTTTGCTTCCATAACATGTCTTCATTCAGACTGTGCTGAATAAAATAAACACTTTTAGGTGTTTATCTTGCTACTTTGAATAGTTGTTTAGATTTTGCTTTAGATAATGTGTCATTTGTTTATTTAAACATACAATTTAAGAAGACTTATTGTCTCAATGCAGGTAATCGAGTGGGGAAGTTTTGTAGTGATATCAATTAGTTACCGAACGCTATTTCCCTGAAGTGTCTCAATTTATGGAATCTTTCTCAAAATTAGTTTTTCTCTCACTCCAAGCCTGAAATGTCCACTTTAGTAGCACTTACAAGCAGCCCAATTTTCATTTTTGTATCTTTAGTTTGAAGGTTTTTGTGTTCATATATAACTCATAACCCGATTTGTAGAATATATATTTTCCTTCATACAAACATGGAGAAAAATGTTTTTTGAGGCTGTTTTTGCGGCTATGAAGTGGTATTCAAAATCGTTGCCTCTAATATATCATCAAAATGAGACATGAAGCTCACTTTATTCTTTATGTTCAGTATGTATGCAAATTAGTGCATATTTAATACGATCATTTCTCATTTGCACATTCAAACATACCATTTTGGAAAACTTCTAATCCAAAATGTAATCGGCTTGATGTTAGTGTTGAAGTGGGGACGTTTCATGCTGCTATCTATCAGTTAAATTGTTCGCCCTCACCTGGAGTGACGGTTTGACATTTCGGTGTACGTGATTATTTGCTTTCTTGCTGAGAGTTAAACACATTTCCCCAAAATGTCAAACCGGAAAGTTTAAAGACAAGTTCTAACCAATATGTGCCGATTGCATCCGATTCAATATCCCTCATGAGTCTCCACTTAAGAAAGGACTGGCATGGAGGGTCAGTGGTATTGAGGTGGGGCATGAAAGCTTAGCTCGCTATAACGATTTCACTTCACTGCTGACATTTTCTTCTTATTTATGCACACATACAGGTGGAGCTGGAGGTGACTGGAGGAGAACCGGAGAACGAACTGGATAACTGCAGAGCACCGGAGGCCCAATGTCTTCCGCCTGCAGAGGGTGACGGGGAAGAGTCTCAACAAGAGTCTCAACAAGAGGTTCATGACGAGAGGAGGGAACCCGAGGAGGAGAGCCGGGAGGGGCCATCCGGAGAGTCCCGCCCTCCGGCGCCTGTAGACGCCGAAGGCACAGAGGGTGTCCGAGATCCTCCTGAGCTCCACGAAGTCCACGAGGACACATCCAAACCGCCAGAGCACGAGGAACCAGACGTGGGCGGAGATATCCAGGAAATGACTCGAGGGGAGGCTGCGGAGGAAATCACCCACCACGAGGAGCCGGAGCTGGGCGAGAGTCCAGCGAGCGAGGGCCCGAGCCAGGAGCCGGAGGAGGTCGCCGCCGTAAAACAAGAACGCACCGAGTAGAGGCACAAATATGGGAAAAATGTTGCACACACACACACACACACACACACACACACACACACACACACACACACACACACACACACACACACACACACACACACACACACACACACACACACTGAAACAGCCTGCACAGCTTGCCCTGCACCCGTTCAGAAGCTGCATTGTAGTCCATAAACACACACATGCCCATGTATAACCACGCTGTCTTTGGAGCTCCAATAAAGCAATAGCATGTAAAATTGTTAAATTTGGTGTCACTCATCATTCCTCCACATTTTTCCCGTCTTTAAACGTGTGAATTTGCCACCGAATGCATCCTGAATAAGTGATCACAGTCACGGGCGTCACGCTCACACGTCTCCCTCCGAGTACAAAGTTAGATAAAAAAAAAAGAAGTGATTAATTAATCACACCGTTTCAGCTAAGAGGTTTTGATATATACGTTTGCACAGCTGTGCGTTAGTCACTTCCACGTGAATAGCTTGCCCAATTATGGCGTTGCCATGGCAGCACGGGTCCACTCATCGACTATTAGCAGTAAATACAGACGTTTTCTTTCTGTTAGCTGGCGAGTCACGCAAGGCCTTTTGTCGTTGTAACTGCAGTTTGGGAACTTTTCTTTTCCGGCAGATCATCCGTCTTGATTCCAACACACAAGAGAGGATTGCATTATTTTGCGTCACACATGCAAAGGAACTGTCCCAAATATTTCATTTTCTCTTTTTTTTTTACGAAAGCTGGCAGTGCATTCGGCACACGCCGGTGCCAATCTCACCCGGCACTAAGCCCTCCGCTAATCTGCTGCCCAATTCCTTCTGTTATCCAACAATAACACCACAGGCTCCCCGGATCCTCGGTGCCGGGCCAGAGAGCGGCACGGCTCGCAATAAAAAAAGACACAGATGTTAAGACACACTGGGGAGATTAGCTGGACGTTTTTTTATTTTTATTGCATCAGCCAACACAAAGACGTCAACAGGAAAGGACGCAGGAGACAAAACGTCTTCGGCAAACAGGTCATGTCCGTGCAGCCATCTTCCTGCACGCTCAAATAGAAAAGAAGGAAAAAAAGAAAAATGCAAACCATGTTGCAAAACGTGGAACACTTCAGAATCATGTTTAGAATGAATTGGCACATAATTGAAGTATATTTACAATACACTTTGGTAGAACACGATTCGCCCCATGATGAAGCCTCAAAAGGTCTCCTGTTCTCGGTTCTTGTCGGTTTAAGTGACATTCATCAACCAAAAGATAAACAACTGTAGAACTGAAGGAAGTCAAGACACTCAAGTAAATAAAAGGCACATTTGTAATTTATTTTAACCAAATAAATCACATACGATGCAAAAAAAAAACTCCACTTAATTAATTGGATGTTAACATAAATACAAATATGATTCACATACAGTGTCATATTAACCTAGTGGTTAGTGAGAATGCTATGACTTCAAATGCATCAGCGGCCCAACAACTCTTACATAACCTTCAGGATATATGAACTATATAGAATATTAAAAACGTAACATTTGTGAAGTTGGAAAAATAATAATCCAATAAAACGTCACTGCAGTCCTGATATGCATTTACCAATTATACAAGAGACTGGGTGTACTGGGAGAAATCAAACATGAGCACATATTTATCCAAGCAGCTGGTCTCTATATTCATTTTGTAATAAAAGAGTAAAAAAAAAACACATCTTAAGTTTTGTGTTCTTTTGGACTTTTGAATTTTGGCTTTACATTTGACATGAAAGAGAACGAGGCCCAACACAGCATCAAATGAGCCGTCCACTCATCTGCTCGTGTACTTCAAATCTTTTCCTGGTGCGGCTTTAATAAGGACCTCAAACAGGACTTATTATATTTTACACATTAACATCAGGCGGGAAGGCCACACGTTTCCTATCGGACACGTAATCAATAGTGCAGGATGATTTGCTATGTTAGTGAGGACGCTGGGCTTTAGACGACGGGGGCCTCCTGGGGCCCGAGGGCCTCGGCCTCCAGCGGGTCTCCAGCCTGCGGGGAGCCCTCGTTGCTGAAGAGGTAATACGGAGGCGTCTGCCGAGCTTCGATGATGAGGACGCCCTCGGGGGACAGGGAGGCGAAGACGGTCACGGGGTCCACGTCTACCGGGATCCTGACGAGAGAGAATCAATGTTTTTTTTTTATGCAAGCGTAGAAGTTCAGAGAAACAGCCTCGAGGAACCGTTCACTTCCTGCTCGGAGGTCGTGCAGAAGTGGGGCGCTTCCTTCCATGAGAGCCGCTGCACAGACGTTAATTGGGGAGGATTTTATATCGACACAATACCAATAAACAGCCCACAGGCAGATGATCTTAGCGCTGTGTTTGTAGGAGAAAAAATAAGAAAAAAAAACTTGGCTTTGGATTTTTTACAGTTATTAAAAATGCTCACCCAGTCCTCCCTGGCTATAGCACACCTTATACACTCACACAATCTCAAACCCAGGAGATGAACTCAAAGAGCTTTCATTATAAATACTCCAGCTCCGCGACGAACACGAGAGAGAAAAATCACACACACACACACACACACACACACACACACACACACACACACACACACACACACACACACACACACACACACACACACACACACACACACACACACGGGCTCCAGGTGTGAGGTAAAAAATAAACCCCATTTCCAATTAACGAGAGCGTCTGTTTGCATAAGTTTAACACCTGTAAATTGCCATCAGTGTTTAGTTTCCTAATTTGCTGCTCTCATCTGCCATATAGGCTCATTTTATGTTCGCCAGTTTGAGTTTGTCCTCTTTGCTTAATATTCTTTAACACTTCTCATGCTGAAAATGTTATATTTGCCGAAGCAGAAGGTGATAATTGGCTTGCAAAACTTGCAGGAAGATCAGCCGAAGCTGCAGTATGTAAGGGTACAATGCTATTTAATGAGGTTACATTATGAAACTGATGCTGGTATGAAGGTATCAAGTTGATTTCAAGTCGGATTTTCAGAATAAAACAACTCAGTGAGGAATGAAAATCCTCCAAAGCGCTTCAGACTCTGTTCTCTGTCCAGCCAGTGTGGCCAAATATGGGTATAGTGGGTCTTTGGTGTGATCAGCCAAGTGTCTCTGGGAGTTAATATAAACATCAGGCTGCTCCGTTCAGGCTAGGAGACCGGGACTGTGGGTTTACACTCCATGTAATTAGAGAGGACCCTCCACTGGCCTCCACACTCCACTGAGAAATAAGTCAGGAGGGACCGAAACTTCATCACAGAAGCAGACGGACAGAGGGGTCGAGTCAGGTCCATTTGTGTGGCCACACATCACATGCAGCGCCTCGTTGAGAGCTCAAGGTCCACCGCGACATCAACATCCTCCAGACCCATCCCAAGTCCACGTAGAAGACGAGGGAAAACAATCGAATGGAGGCCCTACACCTCCTTAAATAGCTAGGCTAGGGTACAATAGATTGGGGAAAGGCAATAACAACAACAACAACAACAAAACAGGGAAAGTTGTTGTGGTAGAAATACAGAGTCTTAAGAGACGGATTATAATACATCCAATGTATCTACCAAGGCCAAGTGCCCCACAGTATCTGGCAATGTGCACAAAAGTGAAAGATAAGTTTTGTATCCGGACTATTCAATCTGATTGTCTCCAAAACGTTGTGGGCTCTACCTTGGTTTTAATGAAACATCGGGTTTGTTGTTTCATGTAATCCTGCTGAGAAACAGATAAACAAAACCGAACCGAAAACATGACCTTCGTGGCGGAGGGAACAATACCAATAAATATATATAAATAAATATATATAAAAAATATATATAAAGTTGCAGGAAGTAGGTCCATGAAATCAGTCCAAGGATAAAGGCGGTCAGGTATGTGGGGGGTTGGGAAGATAGAGGAGGGCCATAGTTATGAAGACAAACAATCATACATATCTGATATAGGAGTACTGCACATAATATTACTGTATATTATATATACTATATATCAAGACACTAGGATTGGACAGAAGTCATTCTTTTGCAAGTTTTATCGTCAATATCCATCGCAGGCTCAAGCAGTTACTCTCTTTAGTTTTTCCTTCTCCATTTTTCATTATCCCCTCATTCTACATTATTATAATATATTATTATTATCAATATATTGAATCTACTGTGCAGTGTAATGTATGTCAATTGAAAATACTGAACCCAGACTTAGGATCTACTGGCAGGCTAGCGACTCCGTTAGGCTGTATGTAGTGCTTTGAGTTAAATGCTAAAGCTAGCATGCTAACATGCTGATGTTTAGCGTTGGATTCTGATTATTACAACTTTTTCTTCATTTTTTTTGTCAATGTCCTTTTTCTCCAACTACTGGTTGCATTTCATTGCAGAAATATATGTTTTTCTTTTTACCATGTTCGCCCCATAGTCTAGCATGTTAGCATTAGCATTAGCACTTGCCAATTACTACTGAACATGAAATAAGCTTGAGGCGGGTGAGATTACCGTTCAGTATATGGTAGTAAACTTATTATTGTAAACATTTAAACAGATGGTGGTGCCAAAGAGGGAAAGTTAAAGGGTGGAACAAAATCCTTAAATGTTCAGAAATTAACGCCACTTCTATGATTTGACTCCACATCACCACCGCTAAGACAAAGGCAGACAAATATTTTTTAGTCTCATTTACACTTGTTAGCAACCGCCTTTTATTTTTTAAATACTTAAAAGCTTAAAAAAGTTGACTTATTTTGTATTGCAGAACAAAACGTTAAAATCTCTTCATCTTGTGTTCACCACAGACCTTATCTCAGGAACGCGACTTAAAACCCGTTGACTTCGAGGAGGAGGGAATCAAAATTGAAAAAGAAATGCTGACTCATTTCTGAGCTGTTATAAATAATTCCTGCAGCACTGTTCAGTGTAAAATACACTTAGTCTATATATCGATGAAAAAACTTAAATTATAGCCCCCACCACCACCTCCACCAAACATCCTTCAAGGAGCCAATCACTGCGAAGCAAAGTTGCCCCGTCTGACAAAGTCAAATCCCTCAGCCGGCCCATTAACGTGGGACTGAAACCTTATCAGTCCGGCTCGGGGGTTTATTTACCCTGTGGCGAGCGCACATTTTATCTCACACATTGATTTTGTACCGCTGCCAAAACCCTGTCCAACAGAGGCAACCGAGACAAGACAGGGACACGGTGTGTGTGTGTGTGTGTGTGTGTGCACAACATTTAAGGCCTACTGGTTTTTCTGTCTACATCCTCTGAACTGATTTCACAAACAACATATTTGGTTAATAAGTGACGTATTTCATGTTTAACAGAAAAGTCCACCCTTGCACCCTGTTTACCGTAAACCAAGTCAACCATTCAGCTTATATCTTATATAAGTTTTTGTTAGTTTTAGGGTTTACTTATTTATTATATCCTTACTGTTTTATTACTTATTTATTATATCCTTATTGTTTTATTACTTATTTATTATATCCTTACTGTTTTATTACTTATTTATTATATCCTTACTGTTTTATTACTTATTTATTATATCCTTACTGTTTTATTACTTATTTATTATACTACCGATGCCTCTCGTTGCACTTTGTGGGCCCAATAAAGGATAATCTTATATTATCCCATATCCTCATATCTCCTTTATTAAACCGCTCCACTACATTCATAGGAAGTATTTGTGTTTTATTACATTTTTCTGACAGCTGTTAGTTACTTTGCATAAGAAACATAATTGAAAAAGTACTTTGTGCTTGAGTTAAAGTACATCCTCAACCACAGAAACTAGTACTGCCACTTCTCTGTGCTATCTGTTTTATTATGAGCAGAGGATTTGGGTATCAAGGTCAGTTATTTATATATTTGACCCCCTCCCCCACCAGACCCCTTCTATCTATCTGTCTGTCTCTCTCTCTCTCATATATATATATATATATATATATATATATATATAGGAAAACTTTATTTAAAGTGTGTGCGGTCCAAAGTGTAAATGTTTTAATACTATGGTCGCCCTCGAGATATGTGAGAAAAACTGTTTTTAAACCTGAGTAGATGATATACTAATGGTCATCTTCTTGGTGAAGAGTTCCCCATAAAAAAGTTAGTCATGTAAATATATATATATATAAAATGTGTGTACATATAGTCAGTCAGTGATTGTATGTGTTGTTTAGCTGAGACGCACAGGCCTGATCTGACGGTTTTCCAATTACCAGGATGGTGATACGAACAGTGCGGCGCGAGCACAACTGCTTACTAATTAGCCGACAGGAAATTAGCGTAAGTGGAGTGACGCGGCGGCGAGACGGCGCTCTGCACCAGCGACTAGCAGCACGCCGTCTGAAGTCCTGCCCAATTAAAACAGCCGGGCCGGCCGCGGAGACTTCTGTGGCCTGTTGGGCTCGGATGGGTTCCAACGATCGACAATACACACACACACACACACACACACACACACACACACACACACACACACACACACACACACACACACACTTTGTTTGTCCACTCAAAGCCGTTCAAAACTTTTTAAGTGAACGCTGTGGACTCAATGACTCGTGCAGGACGTCGCCATGTTGTCGAGTACGGACGTGCCGCTCTGTATTTTTCTTTTACGTGAAATAAATACTTAACTTACACAGTGTTATGTCAGTTACTCTCCCCAGGTTACCTTAAATTATTGAGGAAAACTTTATTTTAAGGTCTAATTTATCGTAACACTTGCACATAAACAGTCTCAGCTTGTGCGGTCCAAAGTGTGTTTTTTAATACTCTGGTCGTGTGAGAAAAACTATGTTTTTAAACCTAAGTAGATGATTTATTAACGGTCATCTTGTTGGTGAAGTTCTCCATAAAAAAGTTAAAGTTCACTTCTGATTAACTAGCTGATACATTTTTTTTTCAAGGGGTTTCTCCTCCATGTTGTCCTTTATGTTGGTATTCAGTAAACATTTGATACACATCGAGATTTTCAAAACAATTGTTCCACAAATGATTATTAAAATATTAAAAAGTAGCAATAATATTCTTTACAGAATGAAGAAAACTAGGAAATTAAAGTGACCGAAAGACAAATGTATAAAATCAATCTATTTTTGCTTTTGAGCCCTTATTCTGAAGACAAATCATCATGTTTCCTTTGACACTGTCTGTGAGTAGCTGGATAGAAAAGTGATTTTCTTCTGAATAATATTCATTAATAGGTTTTAAGAAAACAAAACTTTCCAACATTACACAAGAAAACCCCCCAATGAGGCTTAAACATAATCATATCCATAAAAAACCCAGAGCCTCCTGAGTCCACCTCTTCATCATTAATGCATTCATAAAAATAATTTGTCTTCAAGGTCCCACCACTATAGCATATAGCATACAGCATATATATGATCATAAAGTTTGTTTCCATCACTCATCACTGAGATCATACTCACTGTATCTTCTTTGTGAAATTCTTTGTGACTATTCCTCCTTCTTCCTGCTTCTCTTCGTGTTTTCCTGTTTGAAAAAACAACAAAAACAACAACATATAAATCAAATAAGTGAGTGAATACCCTCAGATAAATATTCTAGTTTTAATAGTTTACCGACGTCATGGATCATAAATGACAGTTTGATTAGCTCACATCCTTTAAAAAGTATCGATGAGCTTCATAATGGTTGAAAAACACCGTTATGGGGAGGACACTGGGATCACTGGGATCACTACATGTGTCGTTTGGCACACACACACACACACACACACACACACACACACACACACACACACACACACACACACACACACACACACACACACACACACACACTTTTCCATTGCTCAACCAGTGTTTTTATACTTTGGGGCCACTGGGCCGGTTGAAACCAACATGAAATGATGAAACACCTCCCGGCAGCTCGGTTTACGGGCCGTTGTCTCTCTCGGGCTTGTGCTCCGGCAGCTGCTAAATATCACGACCCCCCCTCCCCCCCTCCCCCACCACCCGCTCGACCCCCGTGTGCACTCCGCTGTTCGCCACCTTATACCCCCACAGTGACACGACTCCCAGAAAAAAAAAAGTCCAGAGAGGAGACTGTGCCCGGACCACCGGTGAAGTCATGACATTAATATTTCCACCTCACACTTTGAACTGGTCCCAGTTCACGAGTAACGGAGGTTCGGTCCAACGAGGCGCTGCCTCCGATTCTTTTTCCGGATCTCTTACGACAGAGACGCCACATTCCTGAAGCTCCATGTAATGCTCATCCTACTGGATGTTCATCATAAACATCTTTAATACTTTAGTTAATAGTTATTTTACTTTTACATCACAATTACATGACAATTCATACTTTTTATGATATATTTTAAAGGTGTTTTACAATAGATTTGTGTCATATGACATACTATAAATTATATTTTGTTATAGCTGGTAATCTGTTTACATTAGTGAACTGTTTATTAACAGTTGCAGATACTATGACATGATATATATATATATATATATGCTAAACTAAGTATTTGTTAATGACTTAAGACATTGTTTGTAAAAAATCTATAAACATTATAGATGGACCAGAAACAAATTATGAACCAATGAACTATACACCATTTAACAGCGAATTATAATCATCAGTTTCAAATTATGTTTATAGATGAATTACAAATCATTAACAAAGTTCATTTCTTAAAGGTTTACAATTCATTTTGGTAATCATTAACAAATACTTAATAAAGTATGTAAAATGTTATAATGAATGCAACGATGAACTGTTCAAATAACATAAAACTTGGCATTACTAATAATTAGTAAACATTATTAATTATCATTTTATTGTTTGTTAATAGTAAATATGAACTAAACTAATGACTATAAATTGATGATTGATAAAGTATTACTCGAGGACAAAACTATATTTTCTATACTTTTGTTGCTGCGTGTCGTAGAGAAAGTTGTTTACATAAAGCCACTCAGTTCTCTTAAAGCTTCACTAATCAATATGTTTACATAAACAACGGATCAATCAACGAAGTAATAACTAAATTCTACAGAGTGATTTTCAGCTAAATTATTTGGTTTCATGACCCACAACTGTGCCGATTCGATTCACACTCGTCTTCTTCATTTTCAGAGGCCACAGCTGTTTTCAGTGAAAGCGTTTTAATAAAACTGTATTCTACCGACCCTGCACCAGCTGACAGACACAAAGTGGAGCATTGAGCAGCTGAGGATACGAGTTATTGACCTCACAAGCTGGTGGAGACCAAAAACAGAGCTTTAAGCTACACAGAACTTTCCTTTTGTGTTTAATTTGGCGCCCCCTTTGGACAAAAGCGGTATTGTTTCCAAGCACCAGGGTCAGGGTAAAGTCAGGCATACAGTAACATGACCAAAAAAAGTAGACAAGAAATATAATATATATATATATATATATATATATATATATATATATATATATATACATATATATATATATATATATATATATATGTCCTGCCTCCGTCAGCTGTAATGAATAAAATAAATATTCATCCATCACTGCCATTATGAATCCTAGTCAGAGTCATATTTACTCACCAAACGCTGTATAGCTTTTACATCACTACTTTATTTAAAACAATCTATTTTGTGTCACTGCCTCCGAGGGAACGAGTGGAAAAACACGTTGGCATCTACCTGATGATGCGATATTAAAATGTAGCTGGTCATTGAAATTATGCTTCTATTTGAATTACGTAGTTATTTTTACTCATGTTTTACTCCATGGTCCACTACAAGGCGCTCTGAGGTTAACCAGCTGGTTAGGTTTAGGCATGAGGAGTGTGATTGGTTAGGAAAATCATGTCAGCCAATCAGAGGCAGAGTAGGGCGGGCCACGCCTTCGCCATCGTGGGATTCGTAATGTTACGAACTTCGGCCCAGTAATTGAGAATTCCTTTGGCTAGATGCCATAAAATGTGTATATATATGTGTGTGTGTGTGTGTGTGTGTGTGTCATCTGTTGCATTACTTCTTCCTTTCTAACTCTAATCGCCGCTGTCTCTGTTAATAAACAAACAGAACAAATAAAATCCAGCTAGTTCAACGGCTCCTTAGCGTCGTAAATAACGAACCCTGCTTTTAGCCGAGTGCTCCGACATGACGGATCCTATGTCAGTTCAGTCTGCTGCTGCGATTAGCCCCGCCCACCACAGCACTGGGCCAATAAAAGCGCTATTTATAATGCTAGCATGCCCACACGTGCATTTCAACTGTTTTTGTGAGTTTAGCTTGCATCTTCAAATCTCACTGTCGGGAGCTTTATTCTCACGCTTCGGTCAGATTTGAATCATCTTTAAAAAGGAAGAAGAAGATGGACGAGGGCATTGAGTTCTTCTGGAGGGTTCCTCGGTGTGCTGAGCACCTCCAGCGTGCTTGTATCACTCTCCCCATGTGTCACACTTTTAGATCGGGGGGGTCGAGTCACTAACAGGCCCAACATGGCGCTGATTGAATGACCCAACTGGCATACCAACAATGCGTTTATTAAAAACTCAGAGTCGGGGGCCTGCCGTCCTCTGCGCCCTCCTCGGGCCCTGGTCATCCCTGGAATTCGCCCCCCGTCTCCAGGAAGCACTGACGCGAGGAAGTCGTTTCTGTAACTCACCCCCTCGTGGCCGGTGACCGAGCGCGAACGGGACACCGAGCGGGAGGCAGAACGGCCCCGCTGGGAAAAAAACGTCCGTCTCCAAGAACATTCTCTCCGGCGGCGAGCGGGGGGCTCGCCTTATTGTAAACAGAGACTGTTGTCACGGGCCTTGCCTTGAATCTAAA
The DNA here is from genome assembly GCA_023566465.1 of Cottus gobio. NCBI lineage: Eukaryota > Metazoa > Chordata > Actinopteri > Perciformes > Cottidae > Cottus > Cottus gobio. The sequence continues at coordinate 7,169,216 of CM042218.1, read as the reverse complement.
TCGAGCCCGCTGGGCGACCGAGGGAGAGATTCTCCAGGAATCCGAAACAGGTGTCCAGGCTTGAGGATCCGCCTGCCAACATGAAAGTCCCAGGCCCCCCCAAAATCTGTTCAGCTCTTCCATATCAAGACTCATTAATGCTGAGGCCGTGTATACCACGGAGGCTTTCATTGTGCTGCGTTCAAAGACGCTGCCAAAAGGGAGAGAGAGAGCTGGTATTTCTCAGTCAGGTGGGAGGGAAGATCCCGAGAGAGAAGATTCCGTTTTTTTAAATGGCTGCCGCTTTGAGTTTTATGTCTCACGTGATGGTTGTTTAAGGAATTTAGTGTAAATGTGACCAGTCAGGGAAAAGTGAAAGTAGGAAAACAGGTTAATATAGTGAAGGGATGAGAAGTTTCAGGAATATTGAGGTCAGGAGGTCCAAATTCCCTCAACGAAACTATTATTAGTATTATTTATTTGGTTTGTATTATAAATATACTGCAGCTGTTTGAACTTTTATCTTCCTGTTTCATGGGTGAGGTCATGTTTTGACCCTCTTCACCTGTAGAGTCTCTCAGATCTTATGTTTTAATTTCCACACAGCCAGAGACACACGTCTACCGGAGGAAACACTACTACTTCATTTCATTCTAGTATAGTCTGTCCAGAAATAAATATTCATAGAAACGGAAGTCTTGACAAATTGCAGAGTACACCTTTAAGCATGATGTAATCTCCTCCATTAGGAATACTGAGGGCATGACCTCAACGTCCTCAACGTTACAGCACTGCACTTTTAATAAACGGTGATTTTCACAAGCAGATGATACTATTCGCCCAATTTATTTAGTTTGAAATTCTATTCAATATTTTCATTCTGATTATGGTTTTGATGGTTCAATCCCCATTAAAAAAAGGGATTTTATGTTTTTAAAAGGGCTCTATGAATAAACCTGAGCTGATGGGTGTCACAGTGGGACATTACTTCGACCTCCTGTCATTGATCCTCAATACAAGTTCTGTATCCATCTGATGGACCCCTCAGATCCCTTTAGGCCTCTGAACATCCTCCAACTCACCTGACACTTCTACAAACCCGTCCCTCGTCTTGATGGTTAACTCCTCGGGCTTGAAGCTGTGGACGTTCACGCAAACCTTCCAGGGCTCCCCCCCGGTGGTGGTGGTGCTGGAGCCGGTCGGGGAGCTCCGGGAGGAGGGCTCGCCGTACCGGCTCGTGTACACCGCGGGGCCTCCCGCGGACTGCCGCGCGGGGAAACCTGTGCGTAAACTGCTGCCGAAGGGCGACGTGCTGAGGCGCGTGCCGAGCCGACCGGGCCGAGCCCAGCCCGGCCAGTCCATCGCCAAATCGTCGGGGAAAGGCGGAATCCCAAAGTCATCCTCCATGAAGCGAGAGCCGAGCTGATCCCTGAACGGCGACTCCCCAAACGGATCCCGGGGAAACCGCTGCCGGCTTCCCATGGTGTAGAAGTCTCCCTCTGCCATGTCCGGATCAGTTCTAGACCAGTTCAAGTAGTTTGTCCCGAACCAATACTTTTCTTTTTTTTTAAACCCAACAGAACTACTTTAATCTGCGTGTGATTAAACTTTATCTGTCTCGGGTGTTGCGCATAACAACACCAGCGTATCCAACAACCCGTCAAAGTGCGCACGGCTTTTCCTAAACAAGAGAGTCCCTCCTGGCTGCGGGTTTTATACTGGACGGGGTTTCACAAGACGACGAGTCCCGGAAAGTGCTGGCAGGATCTGGAGAGCAGGCGCGCTGCAAGAAATATCCCAGAGAAGTCAAACAGAGTCTCCACATCCTGAAAGCAGAGAGAGCCCGGAGACAACAACATCTGGCTCTGCTGCGCACCGACCCCGCGCCAGCTGTTTATTAGCGTCAAAACACCGGGTTAAGAGGTGAATTAAGATGAAATGACTTGCTGATGTGGATATTTTTTGCAGCGCAGGCGCAACAGCTGACCCAAGACCAGCCCCCCTGCCCCCTATCCAATCCCCTCCCCCTTCGCCAAATGAAGTTAGTGTCCACATGTCACTCACACGGAGCTGGAGGTCCCGCCCCCTCGGTGACTCACTGGCTTTTTAATAGCGGAACAGCGGCGGAGCGCTGATGTCACGGTACGGATACAGAAGCGCGTCTTCAGGACGTAAAACAAGACGTTTTTAATTCAGGACATGAGTTCACACAGCTTATTCTACACACACGCGCAGTGAAAGGAGGAGTTATTACAATGAGGAGATCAGATGTGGCAGCATGTAAAACAATATGCACGATGGATGCAACACTGAAACACTGGCTCACTATTGCTATATGACTTTGTTATTGGGATTATTTTTTTTAATTTTTTTATGATAACAAAAGACATGACCGGAGGGGATCTTGAGCACAAAGACATCTAGAGTCCATTGAGGGGCTTTTTGTCTCCGTTTCCTCTCGTCAGCTATATAGACATCGTATCCACACCAACACTTCTAACATCCAACAAGGCCCAAGTCACATTCTGTACACTTAAATAATCACACGTTTTTGTACAATCTATACAATGCAGATGCATATTTACACCACAGTAATTACATCTTCAAAATGACTCTGCACAAGAACTGATGTAAACTTTACATTGTGTGAGACGAGGGGGGGGGAGTCGGCCCCCGCTGTGTTCCCGGGAGCCCGATCTAGAAAAGTTTATCGACTCGACTGCACAAATCTTCCTCTGGCTCCTTGTCGAGTTTGTGGATGACGTTTTTTTTGTGCCGAGTCCTCTTCATTCGTCCAATTTCGTTGACATTCGGGGGGAAATAAGCTGAGAGTATTGAATGCATAGAGAGCAGTCTGTCGGGCCTGGAGCGCTTACACAGACAGGATGATGGATTTGAAGTGATTGAGAAATATAACTTCTAATTATACGGAGAGGCAGTTTCAAACTTTCGGCCGCAGATTCAGACTCTGCAAGCAAAGCCTCCTTGAAATTAACTTTTTTACAATCGCTTTGACACTTTGAGAAACGTGTGTGTGTGTGTACTGTAAATATTAAGTTTTTTGACGAGCAGCTGGTTAGCCTAGCTTAGCATACGGACAAGAAACCGTTAATCTGATTCCGTCCTAAACTCACGAAATAACAGTTTTAATTCATACAAAAAAAGGCTTGAGGTTTCCAAATAAACGGTGGAGAGTTCAGGATGTCTTTGTATCTGGCCGAGAAATACTCCTGCAAATAAATAAACCTGCCGTGATCGCGACGTGTCATTTTCTACACTCAGAGTCACTACATTTCTTCATTTTGTGTGGAATTTGGCGGCCCCTGTGGACAAAAGCGGTAGTGTTCTTCAGAAAACCTAAAAAGTCCATTAGCAGCCTTGGTCCTGGTTCTCCGTGTCCCCTTTCCCTCCAGCGAGCCCGGGGCTCCTGCAGCCAGGTGAAGAAATAGTCAAATAAATCTCACTGATGCTCTCATTTACTTATGAAGGTCATACAGAAGCATCTGTATATTAAATTGAGACTGTCCCATAACCAGTTCAAAGTCAGATTTGGATTAAATACATAAGATATTTTCTAGTGATGTTATGAGGAGCTGGCAGATTCATGCTAAGCTCACTTAGCTGCTTCCTGTAGCTTCACATTGAACAGACACACATGAGAGTGGTGTCAATCATCTCCTCCGACTCTCTCAGGACAGACGATCAACATATTTCCCAAAATGTCAAAGCTTTTTAAAAACAAGTGCCCCAAAAAAACAAAAAAAGGTCGGACTTTTTATGCTTTTGAACGTCTGCCTCTCCTTTGAGGTTTGAGGTGGCAGAACCCACGAATAACTTACAACAAAGCAAACATAAATTACAGCAGTGTCATCGTAACTAAATTCACAGTTTGCATAGAAAGATTGACCACCGCCGAGCGGGACAGCAAAGCAATAAATATTAAATAAACAATAAATATGGATGGCGCTGCACAATTATAAATAAAAAAAAAACGTTTAAAGTATCCTTTTTTTTGATTCACTGTTTTCTTTCTCCTCCTCCGACACTTTGTCCCCGTGCGGCGCTCCGATTGCTCTCGGTTGTATTACATGGACTGACATTTCAATCGTTTTCCACTTGATCAGAGGATAAATTAACTTGACATTTGAGCCGTCGGGCGGCCCTCGCCGATTCATTTTTCAGAGGAAACGCGTTCGTTCTCCCCCTCGTGAAGCGCAGAGATCAGAGCGCTGGACCTTTTCCTTTATTCCCGAGCCGCTCGGAAAAACACTCGGCTCGCACGTCCCCCCGAGACTCACTCGGAGCGGAAAAATCCACGACGTCCAGAAGGATCGATTTAAAAATAAATATTAAGCATTAATTTAAAGAGAATAATTTAATGGGAAGCATGTGGACGTAAAGCAACGGTGATGAGAGTCGACCGAACACAGGAACGCTGTTTCTGTTGTAAATGTCTTAAGAGATGAACAGTTGCTGGCCGCTGCAAGAACAAAACCCCCCCAAAAAAAACAGAAAGACATTCAGTCTCCGGTGGTCTCAATGGGCAGAGACAACCACACTGCCTCCATGAAAGATGGCGGCCGGACCCCTGCGGGGGCGTCTCCGCTCACGCCGTCCCGGTCTCGACGCTAACGCCGGGTTTTGTGCAACGAGCCGCGACTCCGGCTGCGGCTGCGACTCCCGAAGATGGAGTTCCAGGACGAGCTGCGGCTGTAGCTCCTGTAGGAGGAGTAGCTGCGGCTGCGGCTGCGGCTGCGGCTGCGGCTGCGACTCCGGCTGCGACTGATGCTGTGGAGCGGGCTGCGGCTGCGACTGCGGCTGTGGCTGCGACTGCGGGTGAAGATGCTGCTCCAGGACGACACGCTGCTGCACCGGCTGCTGGAGGACGGGCTGGGTCGGAAGTAAGGGATGGGCCGCTTCCTGGCACTGTGGAGAGCAACGACGGACAGTAAGGACACTGAAGCTGCAACGTGACTTTTACTAAACATTCAAGCCTTGACCGTTGTTTTCATACGAGCAACGTGTCAAATGACGTGTTCATTGTTTTTGTGTAGCAATTTCAATATTGTGGTTCACTCTCATCAGCATCCTTCTCAGCATCCTTAAATCCTTAAAAATCCTTAAAAAAAAGCTCTAACAAAGTCACTGCTAGCGGCTAGCTGTCGAACTTGAATTTAGCGGCATAAGAGAGAAAACAAAACATTACAGGAGACTTATGTCCACTTCGTAAGGTGGCAAATATCGTAGTTTTAATTAATTATTTGAACTCAAACCAAAGTCTTCCTCAACCTGACCGAGTACGTCTGTTGCCTGAACCTCAACAAGTTTTGTTTTACGCAAGTGAACCTAAAAACTAATTAAGCCTGTATATGAAGTTTATTTTGAAAAGCCAATACGCAGTAACGAGCTGAAATGGACCACCACGTTCAAAAGCGACACTAGAAGTGGTTTCTAGAGCGTCTTTGTGGGTTCAATACCAAGAGCAACAAGTATTACACAAATATTGATCAGTGAAGCTTTAAAACAGTTTAGATTAGTGGAGCAATAACTTATAAAATCTGATATTTGTCTGATATTTGTCGTGGAAAAGTAAAGCTGACCGTGTGACACGAGCTGTTAAAGAAAGTGAACATCGCACTTTTACTCTTTTTTTTAACATTTCAGATCGCCTGCGTTCCACCATCTGTTCCTTTGGCACCTGCGGTGGCTTCAGCGCTGACGGTTATCTCATCCTCTGGCTGAACGCCATTTCATGGTACGCAGCTCATCAACACGATGGAAGAGATTTCAGTTTGGGAACGTGTCCAACTGAGGGGGGCTGAGGGGGGGCGGGGCCACTGGCTCCCTTTTAGGCATATTAATGTATACGGCGGCGGTGAATAACCCGGCTGGGAGAAGCCGTACCTTGTGATCCGGCGTGCTTCCAGATGGCTCGGCGAGTCTCTCCTCCGTTTCTTCATCGGCGAGTAGGACTTCCTTCTCTGTCTCTTCCCACTAACCTTGTGTGCATGCTTCACATCTGTCCCTCTGCAGCTGTGCGTTCTCTTTCTGTCTCGGAGTCTGCGAGGCGGACGAAAACAAAGGGAGCGTTTAGCAACGTAAAGGTGTGTTTGTTTCCCGTGCACGCCGCCTCCCGCGGCTGAAAAAGGGTGCGTTTGGTTTCACCTGTCAGCGCTGCGTCTGCAGTAGCTCCCCCTGGAGCTCAGGCTGCCACGCCGCCGCGCATCCGCTGGAGAGCTCGGCGAGCGCGAGTACGAGCTGCCGGCGAGAAAAATGAACCATTATTACATTTTATTTAGCTGAGGCTTTTATCCAAAGAGACTTACATGCTAGACAGTAGACCGACTGCAACGGTGAGCAATTAGGGTTAAGTGTCTTGCTCAAGGACACATCGACATGGACTAGCGGAGGCGGGGATCGAACCACCGGCACCTGCTAACCACTGATCCACAGTCGCCCCTTTATATATATATATAACCATTCAAGTGTTGCACATATTTTGATGAAAATTCTTAAAATAAAGTGCATTTTTCCGTCAACTTCCTTTTGAAAATATATCATAATAGCATTCGTGGTTTTGTTGAGAAATGAATTTGTCTCATTCTTCTGTTTTCCATACTTATGTACCGTTGTTTACATTTGACTTGATTACTTAATACTTTATTTTCTGTACTTATGTTACATCTGTTACATTTTAGTAGTAGTTTACGCACTATTACCACCTTTCTGCACTAATATCCCAAATTCATATATGATATTCAATGTATATTAATATTATACATAGTTAAATGTTACTGTTGATGCTTAGTTTCTGTGTTTTACTCTGTTGTTATATTTCCCTTCTTTATTTGATGTAGATATGCACGACGAGAGCAATGTGTCAAATTCCATGTACGTGTACACACACATGGCCAATAAAGCTGATTCTGAGTCAGATTATTGTCTGTTTGTGACATGATTTCTCAAACATATCTTAGGTTGTTTGAGTTTTACTTAGTTTACTCACTTATTTTAAGCACAACCAGAAAGTGGTTTTGTTCCCTAAAGCTGCTGCTGCTGCTGTTTCAAGGTAATTTCGTGACACGTGAAGAGCCTAACATGCAGTAATGAACCATCCCTTAACACATCAATGTGCTATTTATACGCTTTGTTGTTCATCTTTACCACATTTCATGACAATCCATTCCACAGTTGTTGATACATTCCCATTTTTTTATTGTATATTTTTTTATTTTAAAAAAAGAGTAAAAGTCACAGCATCACATGAGTATTATTGGATATCAGTGATATGAAACATAGTGAGCCCACCTGCAGGAGGACAGCGACAGGCTCCTGGAGTAGCGGCCGGAGCGCCTGGAGCTCCCCGAGGACCGGCTCCGGCTCCGGCTGCTGGACGGCCGCCTTTTCTTCATCCGCCTTCCAGACGACTTTCTCCTCCTCTGGGAACCGCCGGAAGTCTTTGGCGATCTCGCAACCTCCACCCGACACCCCAAGGTGATCTGCCCTCTGCAACGGAGAAAACGTTCCACTGCTTTAGAGCGATAAAGCCCAGGCTGCATCATGCATTGTTTTTCTTTTAGCTTTTTTTAAAAAAAAGAAAAGCTCTCGGAATCAGAAGCAGAAGATAAACAGCTTGCAATTTTCCTGGGATGCATCCATCCAGGCAACATTACCTCCTGCCGTTTCCACTGAAAAGGGCCGCGGGCGAGCCGTCCTCCGCGTAGGGCCTGCACAGCGAGGCGTAGCTGGTCACAGAGTTTCCTGAATCGGAGGCGCTGTCTCTGTCGGTGAACTTGAGCTTCTCCGGCGAGGCCAGACGCTTACAGCGGCTCCTCTCGGCGGCGGCGGCGGCGGCACTCGCCTGAAAAACGCCGGTTTTGCTGGACGGCGGCGACGACGTGTCGTTCCCCGAATCGTAATCGTGCGGGACTTCGGTCCGGCCGGATAAATGCTGGGGCCCGTTCCCGGGTAAAACCTCTCTTCCGGGTTCTGACGACAAAATCTGCAAAACAGACAAACGGGCTGCGGCTTAAAACCAAACGCGTGTCGAGTCGTGACACCTGCTATCTGTGAATACTCTAGTACAATGGGCACATATTCCCTTGAAAACACGGAGAAGGAATTTATTTCTTTTTTTCTTTTTTTCTCGGGACAGAAAAAACGTTCGAAAGATAAAGACGTCATGCAAATTTGAAAGCATGCGATTAACCCCCCCCAAAAAAAGAAAGCCTGAACTCAACTTAAGTCAAAGAAATCAAGAAGAAACAAATTGAGAGAAAAAGTCTAGGCTAAAACAATTATATGAAAGGAAGAACTAAAGAGCAGAGAAGAAAGGGAAAGACTATGCGTGGAGAGATCTACCGGCTCTAACTCGCAGTGAAGAGAAAAAGGAGTAAACAATAGCCCCGTTGAAAAGCCTCATTTAAAGAACATCGAACAAACATCACAAAATGGGTCTTATGCAGAAATGAAAAGGATTGCAGACAAAGAGAGATCCCATCAGTCTAACTAAGAAAGGCCTCAGAATGGGACAGATGACTGTGCTCTTTCTCCTGTAAGAAGTAAATCATTTGCCTGCACCGACCTACAAGTATAAGCCCTGAATCTGCGGATAGCATCGACTTACCAATCAAGATTTCCTCCTTAAGTAGGTAAGGTGTAAGAAAAAGGGAAGAGCGGGCAACATAAGTGCATCATTAGAGTCGTAAATTGCAAGAAAATGACAATAACCCTCTCTTCAAACCCAGAGCCAGTTAGATTGATCTTGGAAAGTTCCTTTTTCTTTCCTTCATTTTTTTTGTTTCCAGGAGCAAAAAAAATAAAATAATCGCAGAATACTTTTCAAAGTGTGCGAGTATGAGAGTACAACGGCTGCACACTGGAGCTAGGCCGTCACAGACGGAGGAAAAAAAGATGGCTGACTCATCTGGTTAAAGTTATGACTACGAGAGGTTCATCCATTCATCTAGTCTGAGGGAAACTTAGTCTTTTGCTCGTCTTCTACCACTCGCATCGCACCCAGAAGTAAAAGATATCACTTATCGGGGGGGAAAAAAGAAACAATTTCAATCAGGTGACATTCTTCAATGTCACCTGGAGATGTTCTGCCTTCAGATAAACATTTCAAATGGTTCTCGGGAGATTTTTATTCTTCCTGTCGTTGCCACAACGTTTCTTATGCTTCCACCACAAAATAAATTTCACCAATTCATCACTTTATGTTTACAGGAAAGGTTGACATTTTTTATCATCAACCACATTCACGTCAATTATTCATTATTTTTTTTAAAGATTTCTTTTCTTTACGGTCATACCTACCTTTCCCTTTATGGATTGCTTTTTTTTGGGGGGGAAAGAAATATTAAAACAAAAGATCATTCTGCAATATTTTTGAAATGATGCGCTTTTATTCACCAAACCAAAAAAAAAAAAACATAAATAAATGCAAACACCAGTGAATAATTGTGACCCAGTAAGGCCCGCCCCTCAGCAACTGTGACTTTGGGGTATTGAATGCCCGGCATGACTCAATATATGGATTCATTTATTGAATTTCAATTAAAAGCCTGTGGTGTGTAATTAAAAACATTTCTCTGTGCAATTAGCATAATTTAATGATTGCTGGAGAGAAATTAAATATATTGCATGCTCCAATAAGCTTGAGACAATGAGTTTAAGGACATAGCTGTGTTTATGTGGCTCTTTGGGAGAACATAAAAAAATAAAAAAATAAAAAGCAGAATCAACCTGCAATAAACAGCTCGAAGCCGTCAATTACAGTTTAAAGATGTTTGTTTCCTGTTGGTTTCATTTCGGCTGCTGAAACGTCAGCTGGAAGTTTAACATAAAACAGATGCGATGACCAGAGGGGACTGAGAGGAGTTGAAGTGAAAAGGACATTTAAAAAAAAACACTTCTGGCTCAGTATTTTATACAATTTCAATATAAAAGCATCTTCTAGGACAACAGAGTATCTGAGTCCTTTTCACTGTTTTAACTGCAAGGGTCTCATAAGGCCAGTCTAAGAAAGCTAATACTTTTTTATTTTTGCTTCTACAAAGATTTTTTTGTTTAAAAAAAAAATGAAATATCCAATATGGCAAGAAGATAATTCCCAAATTCCATAATCATTCAAAGTGATCACTCTTAATCCCTAACAGATATGACAGAGGGTACAGGAAGCAGCGTTGGGATTCCCCCCCCCCCCCCCCCCCCCACCTGCCGATGCGGTCGCAACGAGTTCAGATATCATTGGGCTTCTAAATTTAAGTATTTTAATAGAAAATACTGTGTTGAATGTGTTTAACAATGGATTAGTGGAGCTTTGTTCGCGGTTATTCTTCAATAAAACAAGTCCACTAATACTGCAGGGAGAAAGAAAATAAAGGGGGCTTTTATTTTGAAGGATTCTTTCAAATTGAAATATGTTTCATTGAGGTATACAAATAAAGGCTTCTAATTTTAAGTATGTAGTATTTTAATAGAAAATACTGTGTTGAATGTGTTTAACGATGGATTAGTGGAGCTTTGTTCGCGGTTATTCTTCAATAAAACAAGTCCACTAATACTGCAGGGAGGAAGAAAACAAGGGGGCCTTTTATTTTGAAGGATTCTTTCAAATTGAAATATGTTTATCCACCGTTTTAAAGCAGCTCAATTTCTCCAATTACTATCCGATCAGGCAGGAATAACTAGAATATCTATGCCTAGATAGTACTAGAGGTACACAAGAAAACATATTATACATTAAATTATATATATATATATATATACATATCTTCAGATCCGTAACTAAACTAAAGGCTGTGTTGAATCCTGTAGCAGTCAACTATAAATCATCATAAATAAAGCCGTCACCGAGTGTTTTATTTCCCTAATATTGACCACAGTTGCAGTGCAGCTTGTTGAAATAATGAATAAAAAATATTGGCACTGAATTCATTCATTAAAAACGTCAAGGAATATAAATATCTAGTGAGCAACAGCTCATGAGAATAAAATAGTTATTGTTCATTTTTATTTGAATTTAAATGTGTCACTATATTTCCCAACAGGAGGAACAATTTGCTATAATATAGATGTTACGTTTTACCACCGATATGATCATTGTTATGGTGTTTTGTTTTTTTAAAACAGAAAAACAAGAACCAACGAAATTAATGCAAAATAATGAGTCCGACCTTGAATAGTCGTTATCCTTTAGAGAACAGCTAATGAGCGGGTTTAGACAATTCATTGAAATAAAAATAAAAAATTACAGTGTTTTAATTGAAAAAAAAACACCAGGATGTGGAATTGCAATTTTACTAATGAGCTAAAAAATAAAAGCTTCGACACCCAGCTGCCTCCCTGTGGGCCTCATCTGTTTCACGCGGCCGTAACTGAACCAGCAACGCTAAGAGTCCTGAAGGTTACTTACGGTAGCCGTGGAGAGGACGGAGCGATATTTTGGAGCCGTTTTACACACTGATTTGGTTGCAGGTCTCCACTTCATGTCCGCGTGGTCGAGCGCTCCGTCGGACTCTTCCACGCCGGCCGCCAGGTCTCCTAAAGCCTGACGCCCCACAGATCTGTGGTGTCTGCGGGAGGAATGACGGGTTTAGTTTAGTTTTCGTGACATGAATGCTTCTCAAATATCTGGAATATCTGGAAATCCTGTTTCTTTTGTTTTGACCATTAAAATAAATGAATAAAATGTTTTTGGGAGGATTAGCTGATTTTCAGCTGGATGAAAGTGTTGTTTAAAAGCGCTCTGCTTAAGAGTAATAATAATCATCATTATGAAGTAAATGTTGTTTGCACAATGTAATGTATAGAATAATGCAACCCTCAGCGTTTTCTGGCTCCATCTACGGCACAAAGGAAGAAGCTAGCTTGAGTTGTGTCTATAAGTTAAAAACATAAGAACACAGAGTCTGAACCAAGAGGACTAAAACTCTATATACTCTTATAATTTACATTCTCCCAATACTAATTTCATCCGAACAGAGATAAATGTTAACTAGCAGTTTTACTGTTCACAATGCAGCATAATCAGGGAATAAATAAGAGTTTCTACAGGTGTGTCGTATAGTCTGCACATGTGCGGTACGGATCAGGCCAGATGTACGGAAAGAAGAGCGAGTCCTCGTGTTGTTGCTGAGCAGAGTACACGAGCTGATGAATAACACGATAGCGTGATAGCAGATCCAGCATCTGAGGCCGTATCGGAGGCATCATGAGACTCTACATGAGTCAGAGTTCACTAATTGAGCTCTTAAGGATGCCATTCCCATTAAATATGCAGCATTTCGCCTTCAGTGGCGATCAATGATTTATCCGAGGATTAATTATAACCAGTTGAGACCATTACGCTGTCAACCCCCGTTCAGTGTAATCCTTAAAAACCCTGCGAAAAACAACTTCCTTCATCTCTCAGAAGTTTCGCAACATGTCATTTATAACTGAGTAGATCGATCTGTGGGAGTGAATATGAGGCCACTTCCTGTGAAGCCGCGATAAGGGGCTGAGATCAGGAAGTCACCTCTGCCTTATCAGTCATCGCTGTGGTGTGACCAGGAACTCTGCAGACACCTCGGGCTGATAAGATAAACTGAGGGGGGTGGAGGGGGAGGGGGGGTCCTACCTGTCCTCTGCGGGAGATTGGTAAGATGAACTGTCCGACTCTGACCTCCGATAGCGTCGCCTCCGCCGAGAGTGAGTCCGAGAACTGAAGGAGAGACGAGGAGAGAGGACACTGTGATTCATCCATTGACAGGAAGCATCTTTTTTTAAATGATTTTCACGATTAATAATTAATGGAATTTACCAATTTATAAATTCCAGCGTCTCAAACGTGAGTATTTGCTGCTTCTACCTTTTTTTCGATACCCGTGCACATATTTTGAAGCTTTATTTTTTTGGTCATGGCTGCAATCAGTTTTTTTTAGGGTTCCCGCTCTTTTCTAGAGTCTTCAAATGGACTTTATGAATGGAGGATATTTTCACTGATGCTGTAGCTGCCATGACAGAAACTAAAATGCTCTTCTCTTCATCTCTCAACACATTTGAAACCTGAGCCAGAGTTGAACTCTAAACACAAATCTTAAACCTTTGCTGGGAAAAAAAACAACAAGCTAGCAAGCATGTTATAACTTTAGCAACTGAACCAAACATGATGACGTATGTATGTATCATTACATTTGGGAAAGAAAGTTATGAAATGTCCTCCAACCTGCATTGTGCAACCACGTGGCGTGACTTGGGGGCGTGTTCACATGTTGACAACATTAACGAGAGCAGCCTGTTCAAAATACTCTAAAATACTCTAAACTACCATCTGAACCCGAATATGATCTTGAACGTAACTTGGCTAATGTAGACGGCGATATGATCCGTTTTGTGGAGTTCTGTTAGTCTGGACTGTACAATTTCTTCAGTGTTTTCCAGGATTTCGTCATCCTAGAACAGTGGTTCTCAACCTCTTTTCAGATGTGAAATATTTTTCATATATATATATCAACAGCTGTCAATATATAATTGACAGCGCTGTGTCATCACTGTCTGATTTAATATTGAATATATGAAATTCAGTTCACGACCTTGTCACGTGCCCCCTGCAGTTCCTCTATGTACCACCAGGGGTACAAGTACGCCCCCCATTTGAGAGCCACCGTACTACAGATGGATTCATCAAAAAAATACGTACATTTCTCGGCATTGCCCCATGTTTGGATCTTGTTTTCTCTGATACGTTTATGTTTGAAAGACATAAACATAAGGAGAGCAGGTCGGAGAAGACGAGAGGATAAAGGAACGGAGAGCAGAGAGCTGGAAAGCAGCGCTTTCTGTCGAACTCGGCTCCGTGCTCACCGACAACGGGCCGCTCATCCAAAGTCGGATTGTAAAACGTTGCGCGATCACAGCATGAAATTGCTTTCTCTCACCCTCCTTCACCCCCTTTTTTCCCTCCCCCTCTCTTTGTGGCTCAAGCTTTCAATCTGTTTTCCCTCTTTTTTTCGCGAAGGTTTTATTTTCGCACTCTCTTTATGAAAAATAAATAAAATAAAAGCCTGTACGTTTCTGTATTCACCCGACGAGGATTTATTTTTTCTTCCTCAGCGGCGGGTGTTCTGTAAAAAGGTGGACGGGCTTACCGTGGAGGGAGGAAGAGGAGGAGGAGGACGAGGAGGGAGTAAAACAAAAGTTGTGTAGGATTTGGGGAGCACATTGGTTCTACTGCAACGAGCCCGGACTGACCTTTTTTTGTGTTTGCGCTCATCCTTCCTCTTGTGTTTTAAACTTGAAGAGCTGGAGGGATGAAAGGGAATAGAGTGACGAAGGCTGCACACACACTGACTCCTCTCCGACACAGAAAGGGGATCGGCTTTCCAGTCGGATATCTCACGGAAAGCAGCCGCTAAATGTTTAAGACGTTTATGACAGACGTGTACTCGGCTTTAAAGTTAGCTCTTAATTAAGTAATTAAACATTCTGAGCTTTAGAAATTACACACACACACACACGGAAATTAATTAATTAATTAACATCTTGTACTGAACATACCTGTGTTTTGACTTCTTGGAGGTATACCTGGAATATAGACCAAAAAAAAAAACACATGATTTTCATCCCCTTATAATAAATATCATGCCACTGTGCCAACACTGTCGTAGTAAGCCACGCACCTATGCCGCTTGCTTTTCTTGGAGCTCTTCTTCTTCTTCTTCTTCTTCTTGCGCAGTGGCGACAGGCTGTAGGAAGGAGACCTGAAGCCGGAGGACAGGTACACATGAACTTCACCTCTCTCAGTTTATTTATTGTCAGGAAACAGGTCAAAGGCGTCCGGCGATACACCTCGCTGCAGAGTCATCACATTTTTTTTTTTGGTGGACTGACCTTTTCCTTTTCCTCTTCCGTTCAGACTTTCTCTTCTTCTTCTTCCCCTTGGGCCGAGGGGAGAGCTCCTCATCAAAGGATGGGCTGCGAGCAGACAGAGCGGCGACACACTTTATTATTCATTCCAGGGACGGGATGTGAAATGTGAAATCTCTGGAGCAAGAGTTACGGCTTCTGAATCCCAATATCTGCACTTTTAGAGTCTGATTTACACACAGTGTGGGTGTTCCGGAGAAAAAAAAAAGATATATATTTCCTCGCGTACCTCTCGTACTATCTAGCTGTGAGGATTCTATAGTTGTATTTGCCCATTGTTGGGTTATCTGAGATTTCTGCCTCCACTACAACAGAAGTGAATGGTATTAACAGCTCAGTATCCAGAAGAATTACACCCATATTGGAAAATTCTGCAGTCCATAATTTACGTTTAATGCCAGCGATCAGTACCAAGGCAGGAAGTTGGGCGTCTTTTCATTGTGCCGACAACGTTTCCCTGAGCTTGTGTGCAGATTTTTAAAGGGAGAATTCAAAAATATTGGCATTGGACGTAAACAAATATATAGTCATCGAAGTAATCTGGGATTAGAGAAAAACTTTCACTGGTGGTGCTCAAAGTATTGACAAATGACTTGAACTACTGAAGAAATAGTCCCTGTGTTTTATCAATCTAAATATTACATTTTTTTCATGATTTAGCTGAGCCGGCAATTGTCATTGATTGCATTCAACGGTATTGCCATTGAGAGAAAATACTGTGCTGACTCAGCATCTCACCAGATGTCTAAAAGGAATAAAGTGCATTGTGATGAAGAAAATATAAAGAATATAGAAATAAGGGGTAGATATGGATATGCTGCGGTGTATACAGCATGATCAGTACGCTCAGAAAAGTCAGAAGAGGGATTCGAACTCACGCCTCCAGGGTACGCTACCGCCTCAGACTGCTCTAATTACAGTGCCATCAACAGCCCCTAAACGCTGCAACATGAATGTATAATTTTGTTGTGTGAGAAGTTCTTCTCCTTTCATTTCGTGATGTCAAAGTGTACGAGTCGCTTTTATTTTTTTTGTGCCAAGACGTGTTTTTCCCCAGCTGAATGGGTGGGGTAGCGTAGTCCACATGACTCATCGCTGGCATCACATAACTGCTCGTAAATGCGTCCTAAGTTCCCTCTCACAACACACGAGCCAGATTAACTGTGCGCCAAATGTCCCCCACGAGATGATCCCATTACAACCGGAGGATGAAATCCCACCGAGGCTGGTTTAAAGTACACAAAACAAGATTGCACGCCAGCGAGCGTCACTGAAGCCGGGGCTGATGACAACATGGGGGTGAGGGGGGGAATGTGATGCATCCCAGAGATAACTTCATTAATCAAGTCAGGGAAAATGGATCCTATAACACAGAAGCTCCCTGGGCCTCCAGAGATACGTCATGCCTGCAGCGCTCCATGCTTTCATTTCGAGTCTGTGATCTGCCTTCCTATTGGCTGTTGGCAGAGGGGATTGTCCTTCATCCTTTGTTCCTTCCTTTCTGTTTTTCAAGCAAACAAACACACACATTGTACAGTACAACACATCTACTGGTAACTTCTACTTTACACAATGAACCTCGTGATCAGTGAATTGACTCCATGATTGTGTGACTTGATTGTTTCAGCAGAACTGAATGGACCTTTTTAATTTGTTATTTTATTATTGGTACCGAAACCTTCGTGTGAATCTCGTTACACTAACCAGGTAAGTTAAGAAAAGTGTTTGAAACACATTTTTAATCTGAAAAGAGCACATGGGTAGCTTTCTGTGACGATTTCATTAATTTTGAATACTTGCAAAGTAACTTTTTCTTTTCTTTTTTTAAATGTGTGTGATCACTTGTACTGTATTTAAATCAATCGTTGATTAATATGAATCATTGAATACAGATTTTTTGGTTCAGAATTCATGATCCCTGCAAAGCCAATTATCCAGACCTCTTCAACGTGGCCTCGATTTGTAGACTCAAGTGCATCTTTAGTGGTCGAAGCTAAGGTTTCATGGAAGCTAAGGTTTCCATGAAGCAATAATTGCTCGACTGCCGAGTATACAATGACCCAGATCTTCCCCACTGCTTCCTCATAGAGAGCCAGCGCAACAACGTGTCCTTTAGCTCCGCCTCCAGGATTCTGCCATCAGTGCAACTTTTAGGACCTAACGCCTCTTTCAAAAGAGACAGTCCAAGTCCAAAAAGTCTTTTGGGGCTTAATGGCGTCACGTGACGGACCCAGAAGAAGTAGTTCCACTGTTTGACCACTAGAAAATCTCCCTGGGGTTTTGACATACGTTCTCCCTCCACCCATTCTTCCCATTGAAGGGTGAATTCATAACAGCAAAGAACAGAAACTTGTCCGATTTCATCTGTTGAACGGCTTGATTGCTGTCCAAGAGGTCCACTTCATTTTCTCTCGGATAACGGCTGACGTGGAAAAAAAGGGAGACGAGGCGCCGCCTCATCGAGTGAGCCTTTCAAGTGCCGGCTGGCCGGGTTTCACAAGAAGAAGAAAGACAGGTGGGAGTGAGCGAGCATGTTGGCTGATACAGGAGATGTGCCAGAAGACGCTTCTGACTGCAGCTCACCTTGAATTCGATGACGAGGTCAAACATGAGCTTTATTCGGAAAACTGCAAAGGCAGTCTGGTGTAGTTTGAACCCGAACTGATGAGGATTTACATCTCTAATGGTGGGGCGGTAAATAAAGAGAAGGCATGACGACATGTCGCACTACAATAATCGCCCCGACATGCTCATTTACTCGCGTACAGGCAGAGAAATACATTGACCCGTGAATTTACAACTGAAGGTGACTCAGCAGTTTCCAGTCATCACATGGAGACTGCCTTTATGGACACTACCGTAGGGTTTGTCCATCAACAATCAAAGCAACAAGTCATTTGTAAGAAAGCAAATTTCAAACAATGAACTATTTCACTGTTGCTGTGCAAGACGAGCATCTCCGATTCACGGATGTGATCGTCCGTAAAGGCGATCAAGAGAATCTTCTCAACCCAAGCAGACGTATCTAATCTTTCCAAACCCCCATTGGGAGCAATGGCAAAAAGGTCCTTTATTCATGCAGCTTTCTTTTCAATAAGTGACTTCCATGGTTCATTTTGTCCAGATTTAGAAGACTTTCTTCATTCGGTCTCGAGCTGCAGCAATAAGTCGATTAATCGAAAGACAGAAAAAGGTATATGCAAAAACACCAAACATACAGTCTCCAGGGTTTTCCAATGTAATGAAATGTAATTTGTTGCATGCAGAGCTATTTTCAGTCAACAGCTGCAGTGATGTCATCAACGGTCGCCTCCATGTTTTTTTCATTATGGCTCAGCTACAGTTGGATGCTCTTTCCAATGTTCGAAGGCTTTCGTTGGCTCATTCGTTTCTTCAACACTGGAAATAGACATTTGTGAATCTCGAGACAAATATTTGAGGTCTAATGGCCTGTTTGCACTTATGAACTCTCTGAATTCATCTGCAGCCACAAAGACATGGGGAAAATGAGGAAGCTTCAGCTTTATTGAAGGACATACAGGGACAAACGATCACCTTCGTGAAATTAGCCGTTTCTTTTTCCACTGACCGTCATTCAAGAGCTTCAAACTAACTGAAAGAAAACCGGACTGTTGATTTTGACGGCGTCCCAATTCTTTTACCAGCTACTCAGAATTAAAACGAAGGAATGGAAACTAAACAACAACTACTGCTTCTTAGAGAATTTGGACTTGTGAATGACGGGCGAAGGGTCAGAAACGCATTTTAAATGTTAATCTCCCACAAAATGGGTAAACCAGCCGTCCCCTTTGAGAATGAATAGGAAGCCAATTATTTTTTGGGAACAACAAAAATGTGTTTACTACATTCACTAAAACTTTAATCATGCCCACCAGCCATTTTTCAGCCAAAATTGCGAATGTTTTTTTCCTCATACTAAATCCTGATTATCTCCTTTTTCACAAGACCTATTTGAAAAATTTAAAAAGCTGTAATATACAGAAAAGTCCTTGTGAAGATATATAATATGGCCATATATGTGTTAGTGGTATATTAGTTTATGATAGTACGCAGAAAATAAAAAGAAAACAACGATTTCTTGAAGGAAGAAAAAATTATATCGTGCAAGACTGTAATTATTATATAAAATAGCTCGATATTGTAGGAGTATCTGTGCGAAGTTTGGAGTTGATTGAGTGAAGTTAAGTATTTCTAATAATTACTGAGAATAAAAAGAAGAATTTCGGATTAACATTACCAATATGCAAATTATATTTTCCTAGCACAGAATTAGGTTGAGCCTATAGCTCGGGGGCAGAATACATCCAAATGTCTACAAATAGTACATTTTTAAGCCCTTTCCTGTTTGCTGGAGTGAAATCTTTTGCCAATACGCGTCAAAGAAACCCGAGCACAGCAGGTGGCGCCGACAGGCGAGCGCGATCAGAACCGAGCCAGACGGCGACAAATGGCACCACCGAGCTCCGGAGACCCGGTGCCGGTTACACTGGATGCAGAGGAGACTGTCTCGCTGTAATAGACGGCCCTGCCACGGTGTAGTCGGCAGTTTGGGAGCATTAGGAAGTGAAATGCATTAGGGCTGATTAGACCGAGCAAGCCCAAGTACCCTCTCCTGGTAATGAGAACGCTTTGTCACTCATTAACACCTCTACCGGGCCGGCCTTGTAGGAAGAGAGCACCAGGCAAGCGTTTGCATTTGTTCTTTCTTTCTTTCTTCTTCTTCTCGCCAGCAGAAACGGTTTCTTTTGATGAGGTGGAGAGAGAGTGAGAGAGCAGTCAACTGCCAGCCACACTGGGGATGGCGATAGTGCAGAACAATGAGAGGATGGAAAAAAGGGATCCGGGGACATCTGATGGGAATGTGCTGGATGCTGAAAGCGGCCTATTTTTCAATGTCCGCACGTAACTACATCCTCGATATATCGTTTTGATAATAAATACACCACTTGCTGGGAGCAGAGCACTGGGTATTGGGTTTAATACAGTTTAATACTTTTCGAGTGACACGCTCTGGCAAATTAAAAAGTACAAACTTAAGCGCTTAATGTAACTTGTACTGCTTCTTGTTCTGTCCCGATAGTTTTTTAGGCGTCAGAGCTTCAGTGAGAAATATTGCATTAAAGTGATAGTGGTGGAGGGTCGTACTTTACTTTGCTTTTGTGTTTTATTTTAACGAGGAGGACAAAAATCAGACTTTTTTATTGAAAAGAAAACGGGAACAAAATGTGCAATAATCACATAAAATAAATGATGCCGATAGACCAAAGTTGTTCATACGTTGGCCTATAAACAAATGAATACAGAAATAGACTGTAGCCTATGTCGACATATTGTCTGTTAATTACAGTTTTTTACGAGATTACCATGACGTGTTTTTTAAAGAGACGAGATAGCAGAGTTAATCCCGAAGAAAACTATGTGGCAACATTTTGGATTTGAAGCTGAACTAAAGACGGGAGTTGAAAACATAGACATGCAACTCGGTTCTTCTTCTTCTTCTTCTTCTTCATTAGTGTTTATTGGCGGTTCACAACCCAGTTTAAAGGTGCATCACCGCTATCAAGTGGACTGGATCCACAACACTCTCATGCATGGGGAGTCAAGTGAAACACCTCGTGCTAAAATTCAATACACTGGTCTGTTTTTGAAGACGTTGAATAAAAAAGAAAATCTTTCCATTCCCTAAATCGCTTATACTGTTTAGGTCGCTGGACGCTGGAGCCGACATTGGGTGAAGGCTGGCTCACCCTGGACGGGTCGCCAGTCTATCACAGGGCATAGAGACCGAGCACCATTCATGCCTACGGGACAATTTAGAGTCCAATTAACCTCAGCTGCACGTCTTTGGACTGTGGGAGGAACCCGGAGAACCCGGAGGAACGTGGGGTGCACGGGGGAGAACATATAAACTCCACACAGAAGAAACTGCCCAGACCGGGAATCGAACCCTGGCCCTTCTTGCTGTGAGGAGGCTCATTCTAGAGGAGCGGCTGTCAGCGGCCTCTGGTTTCATGTTATAATCAACGTGGTTGATCTGGAACGTTGGGCCGCTGTCGACCAATTAGCAAGATAACAATCCAGAGAACAAATGTCTTTCTCAACAGTTTTACTCGCTGTGCTCGGTAACTGAGACAAATACTTTTTAAATGACTCCACCTCGTTAGTGGAGATGAATAAACACAAACACATTATTCTTGGATCCATTAATTATTTGTCTGCCAACACTGTCCCGGCTTTTAAAACTCATCTTAGAACCCATTTTTATTTATAGGCCTTTCGTGACAAACACTACCTTCTTTGTTTTATTGTGAGATGTTTGTATTTGAAATTACTTTATTAATGAACGTTTATACAGTATGTGTGTTTTATACATTTATTGTAATAATAATAATAGTTTTCTCCCTCAAGCATCTTAACGCTTCTGTTATTATGTTTTATATTTCCAACTCTGGATAGCACTTCTTTTTTTTTTATTGAAAAGTGCTCTACAATTGACTTTTATTAATGTGATGCATTATTATAATCATAAACAGGTATATAGATGGATGGTGGTTGAGTTGTGAGTAAAAATATGGATGTGTTACTGAAGCTGGACTCGTATTTGTTTCTAAAACTTTGTACATCTCAGTTCCATTTGGAGTTATTTAAGTCGTCTGTTTTTACCAATACTTTTTTAGAAAACGATAAACCATCAAGGCCTAATTCAAATTTGACCGTCAATAAACATTCCTGATTATGTTTACTAGGAGAATCTGCCGTTTTGAATGAATCACAACTTGTTTTATGCATTATTGAAAATGCCAATCATGTTAAATATTTTTTATAAACGAGAGCAAATAAATAAATCTAGGTTAACAGGCTGTTACTTTTTTATCCTTTATTTAGTAAAACCAACACAGTTGTGCGCTAGCTTTCATATCGGATTCAAAGTTTTAAGTAGCTGCAACTATCAGGTCAACACGAACATCCAGGCTCCCTCGTGTGGCTCGAAGGCGTACTGCAGGTATGAAAGTCACGTACGACTGTGGAAGAAAATCTGCAAAGTTACTTGGGCCGACCCTGAATAAAACCCGCGGTTTTAAAAAGAGACTCTCAGGACTACAAACACCATACATCTTTCTCACTGAGCTTAATTTTTCTATCAGATGTCTTTTACTCGCATTAGATTTAAAAACAAAGCGCTGCCGCCGGCGGGTAAAGTTCCTCCAAAGAGACGTGATTCATGTTTACGATCCTTTCCTGTGCCTCAGATGTGGCTTCAGCCGTGTTTCTACATACCCGCCGGCTGCTCCCCAGCTGTGCCGCTGCAAAACAAGGCTTTGAAGGCGTCGCATTAATTGAGAGTTTAACAAAATAAAATCCAAAAAAATATGTCTGAATCAAAAAAAAAATCCCGCACCTCGGAATATGAATGGCAGAAAACTATTCTCCGTCTGTGAAGGAGACTTTTGAGTCAAGGTGCCGGTTGAAAAGAGAGGATCTGAATGACACCGTGTGGAGTTCCTCACAACGTGTTTGTATTCCTGCGCCAGGCCCGACCTGATAAGACTGTTTACATTCCCCCCGCATCAGAATACAGAGATTAGCTCTGTTTTTCTCTCCCGGAGAGTCAGGCCCTGCAGGGAGCATTTGGCTCGCTGTTAAAATGCTTTATCATCCCCACCGAAATCTACAAACCCCGCCCCCCTCTCCCCCCAAAAAAAGAAAGAAATAAAAACCATTCATCATCATAAATGTTTCAGCACCATAAACAATCACACAACTTTAAAAAGGGAGGTTGATGTCTTGATTTTCTCTGGGAGAACATTACATTTCATTTAGCTGACGCTTTTATCCAAAGCGACTTACACGCTGTACAGTAGACCAGTGATTTTCAACCAGTGTGCCATGGGAAAATGTCCAATTTCACTTAATAAATAAAATAATAATAATGTATTATAAATACAGTAGACCAGTGATTTCCAACCACTGTGCACACCAGTGTGCCGTGAGAGGTCGTCAGGTGTGCCGTGGGAAAATGTCCAATTTCACTTAATCGGTTCCAAAAAATATTATTTAGTTTATTTATTAAGGAAAAAAGAAAATAAATAAATAAAATAAATAAATATAATAATTTATTATTAATAATTAATAATACACAAAATCATTTCCCATTTTTGAGCATATGAGCCCACAATATGGTGGCTGGCCTAGTAATGAAATATTCTTCCATGCCAGTAGGTAGCACAATAATTATCTATAAAAAGGCTGTATTATGCTACAATGTGACATTTTGTAACTGTTTTTGGTTCTTGGTGTGCCGCGGGATTTATTGTAGAAAATGTGCCGCGGCTCAAAAAAAGGTTGAAAAACACTGCAGTAGACCATTTACACAGCAACGGTGAGCAATTAGGGTTACGTGTCTTGCTCAAGGACACATCGACATGGACTAGCGGAGCCGGGGATCGAACCACCGATCCTCAGATTGAAAGACAGACCTGCTAACCAATGCACCACAGTCGCCCTCTGAACCTCTGAGACCAGACAACCTGAAAACATGAACACCGCCTCACCTCCGGGCCCTGCGGTGGCCGCGGTGTTTGCGTCCTTTCCCTTTGATGCAGCCGTTCCTGTCCGCGGCGTCCACCCGGGTGTCCGCCGCTTTCCTCTCATCGGTCTTGAGCGGCTGGCAGGCTGTCGTCTCCAAGCTGTGAGGAGAGCACAAAAAAAGAAATAAAAGAAGTTAGCTTTAGCTCTCGTGCCATCCTCATGAGAAGTTTTAAAGTTGTCCGTTTAACGCTTCCATCATACAATAGCGAGGAGGATTGTTAGCACGCTTGGTTAGCCGTATTGCCTCTGGTCTGCTGGTTATGGGTTTTATTCCCCTCCATTTCTCCCCGCCAGCCATTCTCCGGGAGAATTGGAGGTCAGCCATTTACCATTCAAATCGAGGTGTCAATTGAAATGTAGTTATTTACATGCTTCAGTTGCCCGGACATTTTGGGAGTTGTGTTTTCTATCTGCTGCCGAGCAGATGCAGCCGCGGGAGATGCACGGTCATCAGAAAAGTGGAAGTTCTCCTTGACTTTGTTTCTGATAAAGTAAAGCTTTCTTTTTCTTCTTTTTTTTTTTAGTTTAACATTTTTTTTGCATTGACATATATTAAAATAACTATACATCCAAACCATTTTATCAGCTGGAAACAATATGCATGCGGATTTAGTAGTGCTGTTGTTGGATTCAGGTCCAAACCATAACATTTATAACTTCATCCTGTGTTATTGTCATCTGTAGTGGTGATCTGCATAGAAACTCAAATGATTAAATAAAAACATCTAAAGTAGTAGTTTTAATTATATAAGAGTTAGAGTTATATAACAGGGTATAATTCACTGTAATATATATTTATATTGCCTGAATACGGCTGTCTTTTGCCGACGGCTAATGCGTTAGCTGTGAGCACCGTTAGATTTGACGTTAGCATGGATGGTTTTAGCGTTAAATCAAGAGGTGGGCGTGTGTTTATAGTATTTTAAAGGTTAGTTAGTTAGATTATAGACTGTTGTAGTTCAGCTTTGTGTGTTAGAGAGTTGTTTGATTTAGCTTTACTGAGTTCATTAAAGTATTCGTTAGCTAGTGGCCAGAAATAATGAAACACATTTCAAAACAGAGGCAAATCATCTCTCGATTCCAATACCGACACAATGCTGCTGTCAGGTGTGTATTAATTCACCCGCTCTCCCCCCGAACCTCACTAAAAAAAACCTCATTCGCAGTCAAATTTGGCTGCAGAACGAATGCCTAAATAAACTGGATGATTAGATGTGAGCACACAGATCTAGCCCTGCTTATTATCCTCTGTTTTAGTCATGGGAGATTTGAGCGTAATTACACATTCTCCTCTTCTTCGAGTGGCTCCCGTCTGATTGTAATGAGAAGATAATCGGAGCCGGAGATTAGGCCGTCAACACCGCCTCCTCCTCCTCTTCCTCTTCCTCCTCCTCTTCCTCTTCCTCCTCCTCTTCCCCCAGCGACGAGCAGGCAGGAGCCGTCGCTTCCCATCTTCCTCACCTTGGCTTTACTGCGCCCCCGAACCTCCCAGCAGGGAACTAATAATGTAAAACGGCAGCCTGGGCACTCCAACATGGCCGAGTGTCTCACAGGGTGATCGGGGAGATGGAGACAGCCACCGGTCGGATGATTGGTGCGATCAAAGGAGGGCTGAAGGGAAAGTAACCTCCGGTTATGCTGGTGGTTTGGCTGTAGTTGTTGGGGACGCAAATATAAATGTGCTTCTATTGTGATTTATTCTGCTTCAGGTGGCAAACTGGGAATGGATTCACAATGATTCTTTACAGGGGGTTGATGGTCTAAGAAGAAGACCATCTTGATGAAATTAAATTCGACCTTCCATCTGCATACAGCAACAATAATCCTCATGGCGCTACACTGATGCCTGCTTTCAGGCGATTTGGCATCCTCCTCCTCCTCCTCCTCCTCCTCCTCCACTTCTTCGTATTTGCATTTAGATGTATGTGAATTTCAATGTTTCTTTCCGCCGTGTGGCGATCATTGAATGAGTAGCTCCATCTGACGACCTAATCAACCAAAGCGGAATATGGAAACCATCTGAAATCATGCAAATGTGCCATTCTTTTCAGCGGAAAATCGTGAAGGACTCTCGATTTGATTCGACACCGTTCGCCGCCAGTCCACTTCTCAGCCATGAAGCGCACGCAGAGGCCGTTTTGTGTGCAACGCTTTCAGCGCGACAAAAGATATCGATGACTCCAGCCGGCGGTAATAGTTCCCCGCGAAGATCGGAACAATATAAGCATTTTACGTGACACGGGAGAACAAAAAAGAAAAGGCTGAAACGCTTTGCTGCGGTGCTCCTAAATAAAGCCGGAGCGGGAAAAAGGAAAGTGGCCCCGAAAGCTCTTTTTATCCCGTTATTCGCTGTCACTCCGAGAGCCGAGCTTGATGAGTTCTAAATGAAATCGATTTCGCCATCGCGGATGCACGTTCCCTTCATCCGGCTTGGCAATTTATTGCCGAAACTTTCAGAGCTATAAGCACCTGGATTTATTGCGGGCTGTTAGTAACTGTCAAACAACACTCCTCACACACACACACACACACACACACACACACACACACACACACACACACACACACACACACACACAAGATGGACGATAGACAATGCTTTTTGCAGTCATAATTCATAACCCCGGCAGAAGTTGAAGGTATTTAAAAAAGACAAACTTGCAAAAAGTTTTAAAAAACTGACTGGAATAAGCGAAGGAGCTCCAAGATGAAGATCTGCATCCCACTTTGTGACTCTTTGAGCTCTTTCTCTCGTCACACGTGTCATTCTGCACACGCATGTGAGTGATCCTGCTCCGAGGGGTGACCACGCTGGGCCTCGCCCTCTCGACGCGGGGCTCCTCGGCCCCGTCATACCCGGCTGCTGTCACGTGGACGGGACAGATGGCGCTCAGAGACACACTGAGAGCAGGTTTTAAAGAGGCCGAGGACGTGAATTTTACCTTTGAAGAAGCTTCAGACCAAATTAGTTTGTATACTACGTGTCTGTGATTGCTGCTCTGAAAATTAAAAACGTGTTTCTGTATTTTCTGATTATTTCTCTGGGCCTCGGAGCTCCATTGCTGACTATAAATGCACCGCTGCACTCGGTGACATGCTTCTTTATGGGCTCTAAGCCACTGCTGTTTATTTTGAGCCAGTACTAAATACAACGTCCAGGTGCCACAAAGTATAGTGCTCAACAAATACACTATTTATTTGTACTGTTTCTGTTGTTGCAATGATCATAATGTATTCGTATGTCATATAATTAATTATAATCATATGCTACTGCAGTATAATTTAGTTTTTAGGTGTATTTATTTGCACAATCCAAGCAATACAATTGGAAAATAAACAAACATAATAGAGATAAATTAATATCACTGTGCAGGAAGAGGCAAAAAGCCAACTGGGCTTATTTGAAGCATCCACCTATATAATATTAAAATATTTTACAAAATTACAAACATAAAATTAAATATGCATAAGATAGATAACAAAAGAAAAAGTAATAATGTAATTGTGTTGTGTGTGTGTGTGTGTGTGTGTGTGTGCATGTGGAAGTAAGCATGGCTTGTGTTTGTTCAGGGATTTTGGGTTATACCCCTGTGGTATTTCCTAAGCATTTCCTAATCATATACTACTGCAGTATAATCATATACTACTGCAGTATACACATTATCAATATGTGTATTATGTATTATTAATATGGGTTAGCAAAGAAATGACCAGTGAGTGATCAATTCTGAAGTATAATAATACTTGACCTCATAAATCGTTGAATATTGTAATAAAGCATTATGAATGTGAATGAGTGCTTTTGACTATGATTATACAGTGCTATGAGCAGATTATAACACATAATAAGTATATTTATAATGCTTTATAGACATGGGCGTCGTAGAAAGTGCAACATAATGTTCTAGAAGAAGAAGAAGAAACCCCTTTATTAGTCCCACACTTAGTCCCACAGTGGGGAAATTTATCCTCTGCATTTGACCCATCCTTTAAGGAGCAGTGGGCAGCCTCGTGAAGCGCCCGGGGAGCAACTGGGGGTTAAGTGTCTTGCTCAGGGACACAACGACATGGACTGGCTGAGGCGGGGTTTGAACCCCGGTCCTCTGGTTGAAAGACTGACTTGCTAACCACTGAGCCACAGTCGCCCCGACTAGGAAATTGTTTATCCTTTTAAACCAATTCCTAATCTTATTTTAGTGTGTGCTTAAGTTGTCTAAACATAACCATAAACATTGTATTAATGCTTTAGATAATTCCAGTTAATACTGTCTGGAAATGAACATTTATTAATGCCACATCTGCAAATGAGTTTAATGGATTGAACGAGCAACAAGTTTCACCTCTAGTTAATCCGCAGGAAATTAATACGTTAATTAATTTTGTCAAACTTTTTCAATCATTTGCTGGACTTCCATGTCTGTGCTGATGTATTCAGAAGAGCCTGCCAGAGGATCATCACAGTGTGTGTGTACAGTTTCATTGTGCACGCCCCGTTTACGATGCTTAATTGAGATAAACTACTACAATATCTGCCAGGAGCTGCTCTGTAATCTGCCAGCTGCTTCACAAAACACTGGCTGGCCTCAAACCCACAACATCAGCTGACATCGTACAGGTGTGCAAGAAGCATGCCAGGCGGCCATTTAAACTAACCGGCACAACGCTGCTGCACAGCTCCGGTGTTTGCATTAACAAAACGTGTCAAAATCAAACCAGCAATTACCACAGATTGCATGAGCTGCCCCAATTACTTTCTGCAAAACATGTTTTCATCGGATTCGGCACTCTGGCTTTTGGTTTGCTTCGTGACACTTTGCGTCGGGAGGTCTTTTGGGGCGTTCAAGTGCGTGCGAGCTGGAGGACTCCGGAGGATCTACGACAACGCCACAAAAGACACAGCGCTTTCCCCCTCTAACCCTCTAGCTCTGTACATACCCCGCTGTGACGGATCGAGATCCTGCAAGATAGAGCTAAGTGACACTGGAGGGGCATTTGTACATTTTCTGTGGTCTCATCTGTTCCTGAAAGCACAAACAGACAAATGCCCTTTCGTTTGGCTCTGGTCGTGTTTTGCTCAGTGTACCCTCACGACCTTTGCTCATCGGGTCAGTTTAGTCTTAATTCATTTTGTTTGGACATGTCTGCACCACAACTGTGCATTGGATTATCCACGTACTCTTAATATGATTTGTGATGATATGTTTTTTTTTCAAATGGAGACGCCCACTCAAACGTTTGCAAAAAACAATGGAGTGGGTTACCACAGTAAACTCATCAGTAAGGTTGTAAATAATGTGAATTTTCACACTAGCTGAGTCGATGATAGCTGTGTTAATCTTAGAAATAACTGATAGTTTAGTCAGGACTTTCTGAAGTTGGTTTGTATCGGTACTGTTGATTCTTTGAATGGACTGTTTTTGTCAGTGGAGTCTCGTGGCTTTTGAATGCAGATTCAACGTCTTTACTTGTCTGTTCTGATTTTAGCACCCTCAAAAAAAGCCGGCGGGATGAAGTTGTTATCATTTAAAGTGAACGCTATATTTTCAACGCTTTACCTTGACAGCCCTTTTCAATGGGGAACTGAAGTTGTTATCTCTGCTCCCTTCAGACACCAGACTCCGAAACTGTGAATTTGCTTTGCAGAACAGAGAACTAGCTGCCATCAAAGTTACTTATGAAGCAACAATATCATCATGCAGAAACATACGTCAAGCAGGAAAACATTTTTTAGAAAGGCTTAATAGCATTTTGACGCTAAAACGTACGTACTTTGACCAAAATGTGAATGTTCAGATTTAAATAAACCGCTGGAAAGCTACTTGACATAAAAACCTAAGAAAGGCAGATGGGTGTCTTTTCTCATGCTAGAATAAAGCGATACGTGTTCATACCTGACATCACACAAGTTATGACGAGTTCAACCAAAGAGGGATTTTGTCTTCTCAGATATAGTTTCTTCTGAGGGATTTTTAAAAGTCTGAGAGGTAAAAAGTATTGAATGTTTCATGAGGAAGAAATAGAAGTCACAAAAACATGATTTTAACAAGAAATGTATTTTTTGTGATCCCTTTGTGTGACGCCCAGAATGAGAAATATGAATATTTGCTGGTATTAGTGCTGTGGATACAATTAGAGGTTTTTTTTAAATGGTGTTTTAAACAATATTTCAGATATTTGGTGTCAACATTTTAATAATATGTCTTGTTGTTCCTGTGACTACATTATTAATAACACAAATATAGGCTCCAGCCCTCAAAAATCCATATTGGTCGACCTCAGGTCGTTTTTGCTTTCCATGCCATCCCCACATGCCTGCTGATTGCTGAGAAGACTCGCGCCTAACAGAGCAAGTGAATAACAAACTGTGGCAAACAAGTCAGGGGTTGTACATGCAGGGATCAATACGGCTAACCCCGAAGCAACAACAGGAAAACAACATCGGGCGATCGATGGATGATACGTCACTTTAAAAAAGTCCCAAGAAGAAGTGTGGAGGAGCCGAAGGAAATGGAGTATTTTTCTTTCAAGATTTTCAAACTCAATTAAGACGTCATGTTGAAAATGCAAATCAAATGTTTTTATACTTTCAAGCCAGTAATTGTTTAATTTTGGCTGACGTTAATTGAAGACGTCCTGGAGAGAAACTCGACTTCTACATGAATTTTAGTGGAAAGATTTCTCTTGACAGCCGAGTGGCCTTCCGTCCAACTACCCGAACATCCTGATTATTCAAAGTGGAGGCTCGCCACATTGTGCAAAATTAGCACTTGAGATGCGAGCTTGTAAACACGTCGAGGCCACCAGAGCGATGATGGAGAGCGAGGAAGGACTTGCAGGACCGTCGTCCTCTCAGGAGACATTTGAGTGTGCAGAACTGGGCTGCTTTTACTTCTCCACATTTCCACGAATGATTTAAGAGTTGAGGTTCAGGGAGGCTAATAAACTTTTCATTATCCCCGACAGAGACACCAGGAACAATTGATTATGGTTATTATAGGAGGGATGATAGTTTAGTTGAGATAATTACCAGGGAAAGAGATGATCTACTACCACAATTAAAAAAAAGGGTGGTCCCGAGGCCCCTTCACTTTAATTTTCACCGAGAGTGTTTATCCGAGGTTCAGACTCGAGTCAAGAATAACTTTATCACTCACCCAAAGGACACAAGCGAGCAATTAAATCCACCCAAAGTGGGTGAGACACTTCCCTCACGAGGTTCACTCTTAAGGCTCTCAAAACCCGTTCAAACTTTCCAACGTGAGGCGGGTACTTTTGAGAGACGCTTTATTGATTAAATGTTAAGACGTTTTCGAATCAGAATCAGCTTTATTGGCCATGTGTGTTTGCACTCACATGGAATTGGACACGTAGCTCTCGTTGTACATATTTACAATTTACAATAAGATAAATATAAAAAAAAGGTTCATCTGAAGACACACACACACACACGGGCAATCAAGCGGTTCCCAATCAATTAGGCACATGCACGAAACATCCAACCACTTGAATACGGAAGCCGCCGTCAAAACTGTACTAAATGTAAATGAGCTTCTGCGTTAGCCGACATGTTTAGGAGTTTAATCTGAGATCACTGACTGGTGAACACGTGTGTTGCCATGAAGTTAATCCAGTTTGCATCGCTGCTCTTGTGACAACCTTTCAGGAGGAGGACGTTTGTTCACGTAACCCAAATTTACGCCGATTTTAAAATTTCAATTGGATGGACGCAAATGCTTTTGGGCGGCTGAGATCAGCCCCAAATTGTCCTCCTCGTCTTCCTTACAATGCATGATGGGAAGGCAGAATGATAGAAGTGAACATCAAAGATTTAATGGCTGCTCGGCCCCGAGGTATCAGCGGCTCCAAGCAATTTCCCGTCGTCGGCAGTTTGTTCCAAATGTAACATCCAACTTCAGCATTAAGCTTAGACAGAACTTATAGACAGTAATTATGTAACACTGGGCTTTGTGTTCTCTATCCTCTTAGGACCTGGCGTCCACATGCGTGGACATCACATTTTAGGTTGTCTATACCATACTACTTAATTCTGCTTAAGGGGGGCCTGATGTCCACATACGAGGCTAATGACTCTGCCATCTAGTGGTGGCAGAAGAGTAAAACACATTACAGGTCAAATTCAAGATGTCAGGGAACACCCCGGGAATTTTGGATGGCCACTCCCGACCCAACCGTCGACCAGGTACGAATACCAAACAAATTTCGTCGCTGATTCTTGTGCAGATATGTATACAAGTGTTGTATGTTGGCCATGGCATGTAAATTTGGTAAAAGTTAGTGATAGTAACGATCTACTATGCCGCTAAACATGGTGTCCACATACGGGGACAGCGGAATTTAGTGTTGTTGAAAATGCTAAAATGTTAGCTAATATGCTAACAACAAAATGTGAGTGTAAAAACGTAGTTTGGGAAGATTTTGGTAGAAAATAATAGTTTACAACAGTACAGACAGATATAACATGATTATGAATAAATGTACATGGTTTTGTATTTGATTAGATAGAAAGATAGATAGCTAGCTAGCTATCTATCTAGCTAGATATACTTTTA
Organism: Cottus gobio; assembly: GCA_023566465.1. Classification (NCBI taxonomy): domain Eukaryota; kingdom Metazoa; phylum Chordata; class Actinopteri; order Perciformes; family Cottidae; genus Cottus; species Cottus gobio. The sequence goes on along the minus strand of CM042218.1, from coordinate 7,137,144 downwards.
TTGCCATTCAAAAATATATAGCTACCAGTGCATATCTGAGCATAATAGTTATAAGATCAAATCAAAACAGCAGCATCTGAAGAATAAATATCCATTCATAATGATTTTTCTCATGATTGGATTTCCAGAGCATATTCCTCTGTCAAGAGCAGAGCGGATACTGGGGACAATTGTTGGAGACGACTCAGAGATGGAAGATTTGTCTGACATCGATGATCCTGTGGAGGATGCTGATTATCAACCTCCACCAAAGGCGCTGAACAGCAGTGAGGAGGACGATAGTGGGGATGAGGACCCCATTCCACAGCCCAGTGAGCCCAGCAGGGGACGTAAACGTCACTGTGGTGAAAATGAAGAAGCAGAGAGTTCAGCGACTCGCAGACGTCGGCGTCAGACTGAGCAGGTTGAAGCTGATGGCTCAAATGATGGCCCTGAAGAGCCAACACCAGGACCAAGACGTCAAGGACAGTCCAAGAATGGACGTGGAATGCGCTGGACTGCTACTCCGTTGACACCAAACCTAGTTCAGTTTGAGCATGAGGAGGAAACCGAGCATGACAGAGAAGGCTGGACCCCACTGAACTATGTGGAACAGTATATTGATAAAGATTTGATCAAAATGATTGCAGATTGCTCTAATGCAACATCACTGGCTAGAAGTGGGAACCTACTCAAAACAACTGTTGACGAGGTGTATAATTTTTTTGGTGCCTGTATTTTGATGTCGTGTGTCCCATACCCGCAAATAAGAATGTACTGGTCCAAAGCCTTACATTTCCCTGCCATCACTGAAAGATTCACCCGCGACAGATTTTTCAGACTGAGGCGATCCCTCAAGGTGCTCATTGATGATGACGTTCCAGAAGACCTGAAGAAGTGTGACAAATTCTGGAAAGTGAGACCTTTTCTTGATCGCATTCTAAAAGGCTGCAGGTCTCAGGCTCGGCCAGAATGCGTATCTATTGATGAGCAGATGATTCCATTTACAGGAGCCTGTCCGTGTCGCCAGTATCTGCCAATGAAGCCAAACCCAGTTGGCATGAAAAACTTTGTTTGCGCTACAGCAGATGGCATTGTGCTGGACTTTGACATATATCAAGGTGCAGATGCACTGCGTGAGCAGGTTGAAGAACCAGAAGATCTAGGTCTTGGAAGCTTGGTCATCGACCGTCTGTGTCAAACTCTGCATCCTGGTACAAAGTTGTATTGTGATCGGTTCTTCACAACCATTGCCGGTGTGGAACGAATGATGAAGAAGCAGGTCTACGTGACTGGTACAGTTATGAAGAATCGGGTTGCTGCACCAGTGCAGAAGCTACCAACTGACAAAGCAATGAAAAAAGCTGGAAGAGGCACCTCAGCAGAAGTTACCACTGGAGATGGAAACATTGGCGTAGTGAAGTGGTATGACAATAAACCAGTACTGATGATGTCTGTTGTTCATGCTATTCAACCAGAAGACACCTGCAAACGATGGGACAAGAAACTGAAACGATATGTGACCATCTCACGACCAAGTATTATCCGTGAATACAACTCCAAGATGGGTGGGGTTGACTTGGTCGACAGAATGATGAGCTATTATCGCATGAACATCCGCACTAAAAAGTGGACACTGCGGATGCTAATGCACTTCATGGATCTGGCATTGGCCAACAGCTGGCTACTGTACCGCAAAGATCTTGCTGTATGTGGTACACCAAAGAAGACAATCATGCAGTTCCTTGAGTTCCGCATGGAAGTGGCTAAGGCGTTCTTGGACCAGCGTGACAATGGTGTACCAGAAGACGATGCAGACCTTTCAGAACAAGGGAAAAAAGGTCAAGTGAAGGAAGTGCCCCATATCTCAATCCGCAGAAGGGCCAATGCACATCTTCCAGAGGTGGTCAACCTGAAGAATGCAGCCCGCTGCAGAGCGGCAGGCTGCTCCGGGAAATCACGAGTGCAGTGTGGGACATGCAAGGTGTTTCTGTGCTTGCAAAGGGTTCGCAACTGTTACTCTGCTTTTCACACATAGGTGTGAACATGTTCATACAGAAAAAAGGGCATTGTTTGAAATAGTAATAGTTTTGAACTGTATTGTTATTGTTGATAAAAATGGTTTTGCAGCACTTCAAACGAGCCGTAGTGTCGATGTGACTGTGCTGAAGGGTGCAACATATTTTTTCTAGTTTTGTCCTTGCATTTTTTGTTCAAAACATGTTCAAAAACATGTTCATATGTGTTTTGAATGATTGCAAAAGCTGTCAAGAAAAAACAGCTGTGTTCAGGTTGGTAAATAAAGAGTAGAACACTTTATTTCACAATGATGACTTTTGTGTTCTGTGGGAATTTAGACCGAGTGTACACGTATGTGGACATCATTTTTCTCAAAAACTACATCATGTCAAATGATAATTCTTAGTTTGTATACTATTCAGGTCCCAATAAGCCCAAATAGCAAAGAGAAATTAAAAATGCACACCAAATAAAAGCTTGGGTCTTAGGAGGCTATTCTAATTTCAAGGTTCATGAGTTATCTATAAACAAATTCTCCATAAATCAATTCCCTTCAACAATTATTATTGAAGAGCTTCACGCATTGCTGCCAAGAGCAATGGTGGGACATATCTATGCAGACAAGTCCAATTTTAAGATGCTGGTGTTTTATTTCTATTTAATGCAATTTTAGGATTTTTCTCCACTTCCTTTTAGAGGAAAATAATTATCAACTATCATTTCTTAATTTTTCATTTATTTTTTGTGTGCAAATGCAATTAAGTTTATTTTAAAAGTTTTTGAAAACTTTCATAATGGAAAATAGATTTTTCAGGCCAAACATTAAATTAAATTAAATGTTCAGATGAAGGCTGTAGTATCCGTGAATATTAAATAAAAAAACATTCAACTATAGCAAACATCGTCTATATTAATAACAATGGTACAAAGTGATGTAAAATTGTTTAGTTTTAATTTAAAAACCTTATATATTTTGTTTAAATGTATCTCCTGGTATCTAATTCACTGTAGACATTCAGAATAATAATTCTTATTTGAATAAGGAGGCTACTGGCACTTCAAGCACTAGTTAGATATCAAGTAGTTAAAACGAGTAAAATACTGCTTACTTACTGATCACTCCTCACTTTATATTAATATGTCAGGTAAGAATGCGTCTACATTTGTTATTACCTCAGCAGAATGTTAAAATGTCCGGCTTTTAGCTGGTAATAAACTATTCTCCACTTTCCCTAAGTGATGTGAATAACTGTTACCCGTCTGTCGATGAACTAAATGTAATTTGTTGAGAACAAAGTGGGTTACTTGATTGTGTATGGATGATAATGTGGCTTTGTGATTACACGCGGAGAACAACTGGCCCTGATTATTTCAATCAGAATAACTACACAGCATTTTGAAAATTAAATAAACTCGACACCGTCGCCTCGCTATCGGCCAATCAGCAGCGGCGAGCCCTCTCCGCTTCCAGCGGGTAAGAACGCTGCGAGTGACTTTAACGACAAGTGAGTTTGGTTTATTCAATTATTGTGTCCTGATGATGAAATGGGAGCAACATAATGGCTTGATTAATTTCCTTATCACGGTGAGCACAAAGAGTAATTAAAAGCAAATCCACCGCTTGGCGAACCACACATCAGTCAAATTAAAGCAGCGATCGGGCTCGGGACGCCGCCTCCGGCCTCCGAGGCGTGTCTACCTGAGAGCTCAAAGCACCGAGCAAAAAACAACATGTCATGAACATGTCAGAAATCATAAAAGGAAATGATGTATGCACGCTTACAATGCTAAAAAAGCTATTATAATATTTCTATTATCTGCAACTGCACTGGTGGTGAGGTGGCGTCGCTGTTATTTTGAGGTGGAATCGGCTAACGGAGGCTGAGTGAAGCTTCGAGGTCAAAGACTGTGACCTTTGACCTCAGGTCCAACATGGCCGCTCGTCAATGTTTTAAATAAACTGCCGAAGCCTAATGAAGTCTCCGGGCAGGGTATCAGAAATCACAGCTTGATTATTTAGATGTTATGAAGCACCACAGTATGTTTAAAACATTTAATTTGCACATTTTGAAAAAGGCAGTTTGTGCCTCTAATGAATTATTACCACAACATCTGAGTCACAGGCCATTTCTCTGCCAAAAAAATAAAAAGCTGGTCATTTTCCAACTGCCAATTTTATCAAAGTATTACCAGAGAGAGTCTTATACATGATGGGAGCACAAAACATAACTAACATTATTCATATAGCATATTCTGAAAGCAAGCGCTTAACAAGAGATATTAAACCAACAGAGTGCAATAAAAAGCAGCTAATTATACAAATTAAATGCACACAATTGCAAGCATCTATAGACAGATATATATCTATGTATATATATATATATATAGATATATATGGAGTTATCAAGTCAAAAATATAGTCACAGTGATCATTAAATGCTTAAAATGTATTTGAACAGGCGGCCGACGTAGTGATATATATGTGTATATATATATACATATATATATATATATATATATATATATATATATATATATTCTGTACCTGCAATCTTCTATCTGATCTGAGGGTTGCAGTTATCTAATCAGGGTGCAATAAAAGCATGGATTATTGTCTGAAGCACTTTGCAGATAAACAAGATTGAATTTTGGAAATGTTCCAAAGATCCAGGGAGCAGGTTTGAACTGAGAACTAAACCTGTTATCAAATGTGACACGGAGATTTCTATAATCAAGCTTTATATTTGATCCGGGGGATGAGTCTGAATCTATTTATAACTTCTGATTTATTCTAAGTTTACTGTAACTGAACAAAGTTCTGAGATAACCTTTGTTATTATTTTTTACTTCTGATTGGTTTGCTCACAGTTGCATATTTTAGAAATGAAAGGAGAAATCTAAGAGTCATCTCCAAACCAAAAAGGATGCTTAGTGATTCGTTATATTGGTATCTACACTGATGTTTTAGTTTTAAATGTAATTACTTGTATTACACTAAGAGCAGGACAGAAAACACATCTACAGTTTGATAAATGGCTTAAATTATAATTAATATTTGTTTTTAGTTAGGATGGTTATAATAATTTAAAAAGTTGAATTTGTAAAGTCTTTGCCTGATCATGTTGTTGTTGTTATTGTTGTTGTTGTTTGCTCATTGAGCAAAGCTTCATAGTAGAAACAGGAAGCTCATGTTTGCCGAGAGGCAACTTAGTCTCCGTGATGATTTTCTCCCCGCGCACCAAGGAGATCCATTGAAAGCTAATTTCAAATCTAGTTTTTATTAACAGGCTGATATTTATACCAAAATGATCTATACATCATGATTGATTGGAAGAAACCAAGTGATTTGATGTAAAATCTGACTTTACCTTGATTAAAGAAAGTAGCACCTTAGTAGCACTTACATGCCACTTACTTACAGCACTTTGTGGTTTGGCTTTCTTGAAGAAATTGTACTTGATTCTTGTTCTTCTGAGGTTGTAAAGGTTGAATGCACTTATATTAAGTCGCTTTGGATAAAAGCGTCAGCTAAATGAAATGTAATGTCAAATCTGTCATTCAGCACCCCCATTTGGCCAGAATGGAACGGTCCTTGGTTTTAAAACCAAATCTTTCCCCCAGTGAGAGTGAATCAGGCTCCTTGGATGGAGTCGTTGGTTTTTGGGACCCCGAGACCCGAGAAGGGTCTTTGAGGAACAGCGCTACGTGTTGTTTCACAATCTTCTGCGACCACATTGAAAGAACCTCCACCGCCGGCTCTGGCAGCAACTATAATTTCTTTGCTTTAAATACATCGCCTGGAGGCTGCAGCTGAACATTCACTTCAATATTGTGCATTTAAGAATATTTTGAGTAAAAAAAAAAAAACACGTTTATGAAATAAGTTGCAAGAAGTAAAGGTCACGACAGTAAAAATCCGACCACTCAGTCCCCGAGCTTTGTTAATAAAGTAAAAAAACATCTCATTAAAAACACAACATAAAGGAATTTGATCTTCCTCTCCAGATTTATGTAAATGAAAACTGTAACTGGAGGATGAACGCTTTTGGAAAATAAATGAATTGGATTCAGCCAGGGAATCGTCGCCTCGAGCCTTTTCACTCGACTCGTGTGAAGCTTCTCCACTGGCAGCTCCTTCTATTCGCCTTCCCTCCGCAGAGTTTAAATCAAACTCAATCCCAGGGCCTCGCGCTCAGATTCCCAGGAGCCGCTTCGGGCCGCGGAGGAGGGAACGTCGAGGAATGTCAACATTTGAGTAGCGTCTTCGCACGACTTATCGGATGGTGATGTGTCAAATGTGGTCTGCGAGGTAATATCTGTGTCGGAGTTCGTGGCATCAGCACTTCGCTGTGAATCGGAGGCTTCGGGCCCCCGGGGCTCTGAACTGAAGATGGCACAGTTCCCTGTGGGACTTCTGTTGCGAGCCGCTTTGGCTTGAGAAGCAAAATGTTTCAGGCCAAGGCCAAACGGAGCAATCACAGCAGTTTCAGAAGCAAAAAAAAGAGGATTTTTCACATGGACATTAAAACGGCAGCTCCAGAAAACAGCATCCTGCACAAGAAAGGTCAGCTGACTCTTGATTAGCCCGAAAACCTCACGTGAATGCCAACGCTGTGATGCAGCCATCATCATCATCACCACCATAATCATCAGCGTCGTGCCGTTTCAGAAGCATTCAGGAGAATAACTGGTCACATGGTCCTCTCGGCCCAGATTGTTAACATCTAAACGGGAAGCGTTCCTCCTCTTTCACGCTTCATAAACCTTACGTGGGCATCAATTACGGGCTTCCAAATCGAGTTGGAGAAGTGATTAGAGGGTTCTTTGTGCGGAGGCGGAGGGAGGGAAGCGGGCATAGTTGGGTTTAATTAGCAGCTTGCGAGGCGCACTTCCTCGTTGCACTTCTTTTCCTGTGTGAAGGAGATTACTGAAGAGCCTTCTGCAGATGCTAATGCGGCTAATGCATGTGGAGTGTGGCGCGCACGCACCCCGTGTTTAATTAGCACCGCGATGGAGATGAACACAGCGCCGGGAGGAAGCCGCTGAGGCGCACGGATGATTGGCAGAGGGCGCTTCTGCAGAGATAGACCAAAAGAAGAAGACGAGAAAGAGTCAAGCCCTTCAAAATAAAATATAAACACACAAAAAGTCGGATCTGGGAAAGGAGCCGGTGAGTGTGCTGAAAAAGTCGAATTTTCTCCCTCAAACCGCAGATGGCAGCTGGGTTCACGATTGGACGTTTCATCTGTGTTTTTTTTCCCGAGGAGCTAAACAAACATCATGTTTTGCCGCACACCTCTCCCAATTAATTGTGAGCACAGACAGAAAAAAGAAAACTTCAGCGTCTGTCTGAAACTCAATCAGCCAATTAAACAAGTAATATTTACCGGCGACCGCAAAGAAGAGCTTGAATTTCTTCTTCCGTGACACCGGAGATAATTTAGAATGGGCTTTTGACGGACCAGCAGCCATTGCTTCGTGCGCTAAGGACCAAATCCTGCCTCCAATTATCCGCCATCACGTCTCCCCGTGGACGCTCCACGGGAATAACTCTCGGCATTAAATGAACGGTTTTCGACCACACACCTGTCTGGATGTTCACACCTCAATGGGAGGGGGGGGGCGGCAGATTGGGACCCAACTGCACACTTTGGTATTTCAATCCCCCCCTCCCCCCCTTCCTTCCTTAATGAGCTGCTGGTGTTCCACACTAATTTGAGTCAGTAAACATATCAGGTTTGCAGCCGGCCATGACAGGCGGAATGAAACCCGATGGGCCAGTCGACACCTCGGTGCCGGAGAGACGAAGGGAAACTCCTGACAAGACCAAGATATACGGCGATAATTAGAGAACGAGTTCAGGAAGGACAAACCTGCTCCCTTACTTCAGACTTCACATCATGAGTCTTTTTTTAACTTTCTTTCTGTCTTCGGTGGTGACGCCCTCTCCCATGCAAAGCAGCCATGTGAATTATTCACGAAGGCCCGTTCCAGAGGATCTATTCCCTCGTTAGGTAATCAATGTCAGTGGAAAAGAAAGTGGACCACAATATAGAATAAAGATCATTTATTCCCCCCCCCCTCCGTCCTTGATTGATGTGTCCTCACTGGAGCAGTGTGCGATCAGTCAGGGAGGGCGTGAGGCTCGAGGATGATGTCACCAGCAACATCTGGATTCCTGGATAACAATGTGTTTCCACGCCTCTCTTTCGCACCACGTCTACACCGTCCCCACAGTTATTACAACCGGGCACGTTTGTGATGAATTAGGTCTCGCGCAGGAAAATGCCCAACAGTGAGGTTGATGATTGGATTCACGGAATTCAATTTATTCCACATCGTACCTCAAATTGAGCCGCTCGCCCGAGCTGGAGAAATAAAAGTCGACGCGAGAAGAACAGCGACAAAAAAAAAAAAAAAAAGCGAAAAGCACCACAGCTGGGATTAACAGTAAAGCTCCACAACATAAACATCATCGTAAAAAACAATTATTTTATGACCCACACTAGCTTGAATTACCCGACATCTGTCCATTTCCTCCTCACCTGAGCTCGTTACGGTTTGCCCAGCATGCACTCTGTCTCGTCACGCTGCTTTTGGCGTTGAGACGCGAGCAGGTAAGCCCCTCCCCTGCCGCCGCCTCCTACCAGGTGTGCCGCACGGACAGACGGAGGCGCAGCATCCCACCGATCCAGCAGCTCCGTACCACCACTTTCGATATAAATTTACCCAAAAAGTGGACGGCTTCGTGCTCGATCTCCAGCCAACTGACTCCCCTTCCCCGTCTTCGTTCCTGTGGCGCTTTAACCTTTCGGTCCCGGGCTATTTGAGTCCGGTCCGGGAAGCGGAGTCTTTTTTTTTTTTTTTTGTGCGAGCTCCACGGTCCCGTAACATCCGCTTGTCTGTGGAATATTAAAGTCAGGACCTCCTCCCACGTCTGCTGCTTCACCCGGTGTCATATCCTCAGAGTAATCTCTCTGCATCTCCATTTTCCTGTTTTTCCTCTCCGTTCACTGCTCCTCGCATTGGACCTCAGGCAAGAGCACGTTTTCGTATCTTAAACTTAAAACTGTGTGCCACGGCAGATTCGGCAAAACGCTCCTGAACTTCAGATAACTGTGTTAATCACAAGCGTAAACATGATGGATTATACATTTGCAATAACCATATTCAACGCCCCGATAGTTCCGCACCAGACCACGCGATGCCCAATGTGTGCCGAAGTCCTGCCTTCAGATGTCCGCAGAGGGAAGTCGATCATTTTAACGGCGTCAGCAGGGAGATAAACGGGACGTGCTCAAGACAAAGAATGGGGAAAAATGACGCGTTACCTGAAGGTCGCACTGTCACTGAAATAAAGAAATGGTTCCATATGAAAAATGACTCGCCAAAGCAAAGCCATACAGGAGGGAGTTAGAATAAACTAAGTCCTTTTTGCAGTTTGAGATATTGATATTGTAGCGTTACACAATAGCAGCATTAGTAAATGTATATGGATGTTTATATAGTTAGATATCATGAGTTATACTAGCAATTCAATTTTAATTGCAGAGGGAAACTGCATGTATGTCAATATAATTTCAAACAACAAATTGCAAAGTGATGAAATATACAAGCCTCTAATAAAGAAAATGCCCAATATTCCTACGACAGGTTTGGACTGCTCGTAAATATCGTTTGTAGCTAAAATAAAATAAATGCTGAATGCGGCACGTTTGTCTAAATTACTCATAAAAGCCACGTAAGAACGTTACGTTCCTGCATCTCAGTTCTATATAATATATCTCCGCTCAGATCTCACTCCAGTACCTTTAGAGAAACCATTTTAAATGGCGTCTGTTTGCAGTAATCTCACAGCATCGCACACCCCTCAACGCCACTTCCCATCCAACGCCGCTTGAAGGGGAGCTATCCAGTGCTGACGGCCGCTCAGGGAACACGCTCCACCACCGCGCCGCCCACTCCACATGACTGATGCATGCGTGTGTCACTCATAAGCGTGGCAGATCACCGTTGGCGCCTGGAGGAGACTTTACATTAGCTATGCAGCCCGGCGTCTGGAATAATCACCTTTAAAAACGGGGCACGCAGAATATATGTGACGACCACGGAGAGCAATCAAGACACCCGCCGACTTCCCCGGCCTCCACCCTCTTCCCCCCCTCTGAGCTAATCAGTGTGGGTGCTGCCGGCTGTCTGCTAGACTTGATCTGATTGTGAGACAGGAACTCTGTAGAAGTCTGGAGAAGACTCCACGTTATAATCAGAGGTGGCTCTTTTTGTGCAGCATGGACCGAACGTTGGCGATGAAAAACCCGTCGTTCACCTCTGACTTAAGCAATGAGAGAATTAACCTGGATTCACTTTGGATGGGTATCAAGCAAGCTTGTCTTTTTTCTGTAGGTTGTGGAAGTCAATGTTCTTTTTTTTACATTATTTTATTGAAGCTGAAATGATTTGTTTCGCAAAATGAAATGGACCAAATCTGCGATTCATTGTTCGGGTAACTTCTCAGTGGTGAATATGTGGTGTTTTTCTTCATCTTGTGTGACACTAAACTGGTTATCTTTGAGTTTAGACTGTTGGTCCGACAAAACAAGAAATTTTTTACCCTTTTTTTCACATTTATTTACACAATTTATAGGCCAAAAGATTAACTGAGAAACCACAAGTCCTGCATTTTCAATGGCGAAATTGGTTTGTTTTTAGGTAGATGCCAGATGGACATGTTTACTACCTATCTAGCCTCTAGATTAATTGATTGATTGATTGATTTATGATGGTGATACAGGGTTTGCATTGCAAGCATGTTTACTGCAGGTCCTCCATGACATATTGTACATTTGACATCTGGTCTTTTTTGCACAGTTCAATGAACCCCGTAAATCCGAGTCTTTATCACTATAAAATCAAACAATGACACACGGCCGTTTTAATCTACCCTAAAAAGAACAATGTTCCACAACAGGGCTGCCCTTCCTCCCTGGAGGCGTCCTACACCTTCCCGGTGATGGCTGGAGGTGACCTCGGCCCATGTTGGTACACATAATTATCATTTCCCTACGGGGGGAATCGGTGATCAATGAGCGAGTGACCTTCCCCTCTGCACGCACCTTCCTGAAAGTCGGATAATAAATTGGTTCATCTCACCTCCCCGTCCGTCCGTGTTATTTAGAGGGCTATCGCAGGGAGTCCATTACCGTTTTATGGAAAGGAGGTTCATTCAATTTGCCGGCGACCCAATAGGAAGTTCTGTATGGATGCGCGGCGAAGGGCTCAAGGGCAAGTGAATTATTCCATTATCTTTAATGTGTGGGAAGACGAACGGCGTCAAGGTCCAGAGGGGATTTATTTAGCTGAGTAACCTCTGCTCCTCACGAGGAAACAATGCGTCACAGCTGCTGAAAGAGATTTTAGGAACGCATTTGTCTCCAAACAAGCTTCATTGTATTTCTTAGCGTAATTATTCATTCATCCATTCATTCATTCCCATTTATTGTTAAATGTGTATTGTTAAATGTTAAATATATGCACCTTCCGCCAGGACAAATTCCTTGAATATGAAAACAAACATGGCAATAATTGATTCTGATTCTGATTATTAATGCTCCAAATTCGATTTTTACATCATTATCATTATTATTTCATTTATTTAGTGGTTACAGCTGCAACTTTTGTTTCATAATTTAACTTATTTGTTGTTAATATTTTCTTCCCTTCCGCTCCAGTCTTGTAAACGTACGATCAGGGGCTGATGTGAGGAACATTAAAAACTATATTGGCACATAATTGAAAAGCATCACGGCCTCGTGGCTTGAAAAGGTTTGCTTAATTAAAGCGTCTTCTTATATTTGGCTTAAACCTTATTAAAGGATAATCCCCCTTAAAGTCAAAGGTGGTGTTTAAAGGATTCACCATGCAGCGCAGGGAGGCTGCACATACTTTACTGTATTAATGCAGATATAATGAGGGTATTAACTGTACAGTGACATGCACATATGGTCTTATTGTCGCCCGTAGTTTGTGTAGAACCTGAATTAATGTTGTTTTTAGGGTTCACAGCTGTCTGTCCATTACAAATAATGATGATAGAACAAACGTCACCTCCTGTGGGAAGGTGTTATGGATAAAGATTATTCTGGATTTTTGTAATACAAAAAAAATGCATATAGCCATGAATACTGAAATGCTGATAAAACAACAATTTTCTCAACATATTCTTACATTTTGGCCGAAACAATAGTCACATTCATTCATCATGTGGCATTTGCTGCATGAAAGTGGTTCCCCTGCTCTTTTCCCCTTCAAGTTTAATCCTTAATTTCACAAACGTTACTGAAATACTTTGTGGGAAACTCAGATCGTTTACATCTGGCCAAGTGTATAAGATTTAGCTGGTTAGCGTAGCTTAGCATGAAGACTGGAGACGGGGGGGACAGCTAGCATGGCTGTGTCCAAAGGTAACAAAACCCAGCACCTTTAAAAGCTATATTATTAACATGAAAGGGTCATGACTAGACAGCCTTCACAAACTTGTTAGCTCTTGCTAGTCAGCATTAAGTTCTCTTAACCCTTGTGTAGCTTCATGCTACTCACTGACGTTATTGAAGGTGGGCGTGTCTTTATGGAATGTGGGCGTGTCTTCATTGAAGGTGGGCGTGTCTCTCTGCTCCAATCCCTGGTTGTTTCAACCTTCATGTGTTACGTTAGTGATAGAGGGTGAAAACATTCCGGATGGTTTTCCCATTGAAGGAGACTTTTCCTTCACAGGACAAGGCTCACATGTCCCAGGAACATGTGGACCAGAGAACAAGTTCATAGCTCCATTATTTATATTTTTAATCAGGTTTTATTGACCATTCCCTAATTTTTCACCCAATTTTGAGCCTTTTTTCAGGGTCCCCCCATGATACCTGTTTTTAGTTTTATGAGAAATTCTATAGATACAATTAAAAGTAGAGGACTTAAATTAGTCTTGTATTGTTGTATTTTAATGAGAAGGATATTTTATCAGGTATATCAGGTGAAATATACCCAACGTTAGTGATAGTGTTACTATTTTTAACGTTAGTGTTCGAGGGTTAAGCGACTGCAAGTCATTCTGGGAAACGTAGGAACAAGAGTGAGTAATCCTTTCATATGATGATGATCGGTGTCTTCCTTCATCTTGACCAAATGGGGTTTACAGTCAGCTGAAGCAGCATATGTCTCTATTTCTAATGCAATAATACAAGACTAATTTAAGTCCTCTACTTTTAATTGTATCTATAGAATTTCTAATCTATATATATAGAATTTCCTAATCCTATTTTGAGAGCTCTCTTGAAAATCATCACTGCTTTATAACATAACTGGCATAATATCATAAATTGCATATTTCATATCGTTTTCCACTGCGCAGGACATATTGGGAGAAGATATGTTCAAAAATAATCCCTCGAGGCATGTATGTGGCATCTGGCTCAAAGCCTGTCAGCCGCTTTGAACGTCTGCAGCGTTCTGACAGCGTGTTTTCTTCTTCTTCTTCTTCTTCTTCTTCTTCTTCTTCTTCTTCTTCTTCTTCTTCTTCTTCTTCTTCTTCATTTTGCTGGCAAACGAGGAGCAGCGATGGATGAAAACTCGAATTTCGCCCCTTTTGTCACTGAAATCCAATATGCACATTTCTTTTCCAGAGAGTAAATAAGAGCGAGGGAAAGGGGTGAGGTAAAAGTGACTCAGGAGTGGGGAGTCCAGTCTGTTCTCAGGGGAACGCGAGGAGACAGAGTTTCAGAGGTGAGGCTGAGCTCGCCGTGTTCAGATTGTGAGAATCAGAAGCGGCCTGATGGGAAGTGACTGAGCTTCATGCTATTATTGAACGACCCCGTCAACCTCTGCAGCCCTACACACATCTACAGAGTGTCGTAAAAAGTGTGTGTTTAAACATAGAACTGGTCAAGAATGAGAGTACATTTTTTTAATTTTCTGATTCCCTCATTTCACAGAGGAAACCTTTGGCAAAAGAGAAAGAAAGAAAATCCAAGAAATCGAAACGATGCCTCATACACTGAAGTTGCAACATCTGCCTAATCTGATCAACCTCCACATTAACCTACATAGTCTATATTTGGATATTATTACAGAACTTCCTGCAGCAGAATTCAGAACACTGCATGATATCATGCCGGACACCCTCATCCTGTTTGATGTATTCAGCCGAGTCGAATGCTGTATATCTGTTGAAGAGGTTTCATCGTGGAATGGTTGTGACAGGGAATCAAGATTGTGGAGTTCATTTTACAAATTTAATATAAAAAGTAAAAAAAAAACAAGGTGGTAAATGTATACAACTGAGATATTATTGTTAGCTACGACAGAGCAGCAGTCACGCAACCTTTCAGGTGTGTAGCTGATGAAGGTTGAGCTTGAATGTGGGCGTGGTCTGAGCAAGTGGGTGGGGCCATTCGGAATGGCAGCTCGCAAGTTAGGAACCGTTGAAAGTTTTTTTTTTTCAGCTTTGTTTTTGTACAGCCTAAACATAGTATGGAGTGAATTGCATTCTGGGTAAAAATGGAAGGCACTAAGCTTCATGTCTTCGATCAACTTTTTTTTCTCCATTTAATTCCAAAACCTCATTGTTATTTAATCTATATTTTGTGCATATACACGTTCCCATATTTTTTATTTATACTAGCATATTTTTAGCATTTTGTTTCATGTTGGAGGACCATTGTCCGACAGTCTATAATTAGAGAGCCCAGTTTTTCTTTGTGTGTAAATCCCTTGTTCAGCTGCAGAAACTGACTTATTTAGACCTCTGTAAGACACTGATTTCAACTTCAGTGTCAGTTTTAATTTTAGATTTAATTATTTTTGGATCGAGGGATGTGCTGCTCTAATGAGGTTTCCCATCACCTCACCTGTCACATCTTTTCACCGTCCATGTCATGCTCACGCTCTTGTAGAAACCCAGTTGCACACATTGCTAAGAAATCAAGTTTATCCATCAGATCTCTTGCTGCGTTAACGAGGCTTCTCTAATCCATTATTCCAATTACGGAAACTGGGTTTCTCATCTACACGATAGTTAAGGAATCCGGCTACGGCGGACAGCAAGCTAATAAGGGTTCCCACCTCTGTGTCCCTTTTTAATGGCCGTAAGAAGAGATCCCAGGTTTATACTCTGTGGCAACGTTTTTATTCCCAGTAACAAAAATCGTGGCAAGGTGGAGGGTTCGATGTCAATAAAGTAAAGAAGCAATGCTGCAACCTGCTGTTGAATCAAGATGATCGTATTCTTTACCTTTAATGGTACTGAGACCCGGCTACTGAAACCCGGCACAGATGCTAAATTATTGATGATATTGACGGTATTAAATATTGATGTTACTGCTTCTTTCATCTGTGCTTTTTTTTTTTAAAGTTTCGACGTAATTAATTATCACAGCAGAATCTCCTCTGCTCTCTGTGTCGGGGCAGAGCTCCTCCCACCTCACAGCCAGCCAATAGCAGAGCAGAGAGACAGTGAAGTGGATGAAGTGAGCTTGATTTACCGCCGTTGGCGACAACTTCGCTTCTTCTGTCGTCTGCATGAATCATTTCTGTGATTTTCATTGAATGTGCTGTAACTCTTGTTACGTTGATTCTGGTCACATGACATCTGTTGCTTCTGTCCATCCGGGGAGAGGGATCCTCCTCTGTTGCTCTCCTCAAGGTTTATTCTCTTTTTAATTTTTTCCCTGTAAAAGGGTTTTCAGTATTTTTTGGGGGAGTTTTTGTATTTGTGATTTTGGGCTATACAAAATAAACTGAATTGAATAGCTGAAGAACAATAAAACCTATGAGAGTAAAAAGTGAATACTTTTTGAATACTCCACAGGAACAAACACAACAATTAGCCATCAAACTGTAAATCCTCAAACTACATACCTGGTAGATTTGAACAGAATCGAAATCGCCACAACTCTTGAGAGGTTTTTCTTGAAGAGGAGGAGAGGAGTGTCAACAAGCCAACTCTCTTCCTCGCCAACGCCTCTACATCCCAAAAGCATTCAGACGCATCGCTACACCGCGTCCGCCGCTGCATACTTGTCATGCAGAATGAGTTTAAGAGAAATGTTTTCCTTATAGACGCACACAGACAGTGGTTTTGATTCTTGTGCAAAACCTGTAGTTTAAAAGCGCCGCGTTTCAAATGCATATTTCACCGGATTGAATAACGAGCCAAATGTGCAGGAAATTCCCAAATAGACTGATCTGCTCTTTGACTTTGACGTGGATATCTCATTGCATTAAGTTTGCCCTTTAGCCATCATGAGAGGGATTAGGCCGCCAGTCAGGATCTATTTGTTTAGGGTGTCCTGCAGTCACATTGTAGCCGGCAGCTCAATGTCCACCACGGGATATAATGCAGTGTTCTTTAAGCTTCTGCAGGAAGTTCTGAAATAATATCCAAATATAGACAATGTAGGTAAAAGTGGAGGTTGATTAGATTATGCAGATGTTCTGCAACGTCAGTGTATGAGGCATCGTGATCCGACTCTTTGTATTTTGAATAATACGTCTTTGGATTCTTTGCCAAAGGTTTTCCTCGGTGCAATGAGGGGAGAAGGAACATCAAATAGTCAAACTTCTGGCACAGCCGTAATAATTCTTCCACAGAAGTAGGAACTCATTTAGAGGAGCGCCGGTCGGATCAAAGGCAAATCCTTAATTCGGAGCCTCCTGTTGTCGTCAGATCTTTTTTTTTTTTATTGCGACAAGAGTTCCCTCAACTGTCTTCGGATTCAGAAAGACTGCTGAGACAAAGCATTTCTATTTCTCCTGCAAGGGCACTGCTGAGCCCGAGTTTAAATTGAATTCCCCCAAAATACCCATTTAATTATGTGGCTACCGGAGAGGCTTTCATGTTTTCCAAATGAATCAAGGCGAGTGCGATAACCGATTCTTTCAACGATGCAAGAACTGGGGGTGGGAATAAAAAAAAAAAGGAAACCTTCCTCGTTTTTTTTTTTTTTTATTATCAAAAGTGATAGGAAGCCACTGGAATGAGCTCATGTGCCAGCGACATTAATTATATTTCTTATAATTAGCTAGAATATCCCCAGATCACCCCGATCCACGCAAGATAAATTTAATTAGCGGGCAAATTAAACGGCACGTGCAGTGTCCGTATCTTTATAAAGCATCCTTCTGAGGCTGTATGGTCAAAGACAAACACCGGCCGAGGCGATGAAGCTGTATTGTAAAGAAGATTTCATCTCAATGTTGTAATGACAAATTCTTTTTGAAGGGCCCTTTTTTTCCAAACTGAGCATGTAGCAATAGAAGCGTTTCATAGATGTATGACTCCATGTGATCATGAAGGCTGCTTATATCTAAGGAATGAATTACTGGCACTGAATATGTAACCTCTCCCTGGTGATGAATGAGGCGGACTTCAAAGGCTGAGAAGTTAATTAAACTTGTGGAGGACGGGCCTCGCTGAAGGCCCGGCACTTAATGGAATCATCGATTATTTATGGCTTTGCAAGACAAACAAGACAACATGTGTCACTGAAATCAGGTGCTTATTTCCCACGCGGTCTCAAGGCGTTGAAATCACAGAACAGGAACACATGGGAATTGAACGCCCGGACCAGATTCTGGTAAATAATTGTCAAGATATTTTACTCAAAACCACAAATGTAATGCGGTTCTAGCGGAAAATGTCACCAAAGTCATTCGAGTTCATTGTCTAGGAACCGCTAATGTTTGTATAACATTTCAAAGCAATTCTTTCAGTAGTGCAGCTGCAATCCATGAGCCATGCGCGGCTAAAAACTCAGCTAATCATCATTAAAGACCCAATTTTGTCTTATTGTGGTTATTTACAGGTAATTTATGGTGCTGTTAAACCTCCACATTAATACAGGTGACTGCAGGAGTTTTTTTTTTTTTTTAAGGCTAAACTAAACAAGAAATATGAATTGAAGCAGAATATATTTTTAAACTTATTAGATAAAATATTTTTTTTCAATAAATGTTGACTTTTTTACTGGATCTTTTTTTATTTTTTTCATCTTTTTTTCCAATAAATGTTGACTTTTGTATACTGGATCTTTTATTTAATTTTTTTTTCATCTTTTTTCCATACATTTTCATTAATATGGGGGAAGAGAAGGTGGAAGCCGGTGGATGCAATGCTACTGATAATAATAATTCAAATGTCATCGTTATGAATGAAGCTTCAAACTATTCGGTACAACCCTAATAACCCATGTAGCCCTAAATCCAGCAGGAGCGTTGGGTCCATAGATATATATAAGCGTAGTTTGGACAATAATTATACTGTTCTTTTGTTTAAAGCAATATCATCAGTAGGGGGATTGTAATATTGAGCGAGCAGCTCCAAAGGCTGTTGCTTAATGTAATTAAGGAAAGAAATGAGCCATTTCCAGACGCCGAGGCAACAGAAACACCAATCTTGTGGTTTTTGGGCATTGTGCTGATGTTGGGGGAAAACGAAAACCCTCTTTAATGATTTTCTGTCTTCTGCAAATATAAAAATTGCACGCTTGTACTTTTGCTGAAGTCGGTATAATTGGAGAGATCATCCACTGATCATCAATGCTAAAGAGACACAAATTGTGTTGTGTTGTCATGTCGGGTTGTTAGAAGGTAGCGAAGGTGTCACGGAAAAAAGCAATCAAACTAAAAGAGGCGATCCAAGTTTGCTCAAAAAGGGATCATATCTCCTACATCCTCTCCGTGTAATTCGGCCTGACAAAACAGGAGATTTCTACTCCACTTCCGAGCATGTCGCTCTCACTCTGAGAACAGCGACCGGCCTGTCAGCTCCGTTCGTCCTAATCAGTTCTCACTGGGGATGCGGCGGCTACTGGAATGTCACTGGGAATAACGCTCAGGCTCGGAAGTGGCACACTGGAAAGATGAGCCTTTCCAACAGCCCTGTGCGCGGCTCTCGACCTGCTACGACGTCGCTCCATGACCTTGACGTTGACCTTCACGGGGAAGCGTCTGCTGCTCGGGATTTCTGATCCATGTTTATCTGATGTGGCATTAGACAGTGTGTGTGTGTGTCTGGGAAATGTGTGCACAGAGGTGAGAGTGAAAAGCAGAAATTTAGCCAACGGATCGAGTGAGTCCACGTTTCCATTTTTTATTTTCTTGCTTACAGCTGATAAGGAATTGTGTCACACTTAATGTGTACCCAACATATTTCATATGCAATATTTAGGCCCACACTCTCTGTTAAAGTTATCATTTAGACATGCTGTAAAATAAAGACATGATATATATTATATACTGTATGTATAATTTAATTAATTTTACCATAACGTTTTTCCATCTTATAATGTGTGACCTCGCCTTCGGATCCACAGACCAAAATAAATAACTCACAAATGAATGTATCCATTTCTTCTCTAACTCGCTTGCTTTACTTCGCCAAGCTGAAAGTGAAAATTATCTTTCCATCCTTTCGGGTCGCGATTCATTTTTTTCCTCTTGCCAACCCCGTCCCATCTCATTTCACTCCTATTCCATTTCAATACCGAGTCATTATTTGTCCATGCTGAGCGTAACAAGCGCTCCTATCCAAAGAAGAAAAGCCAACTTTGTTAATGTTTAACTCCGCAGCTCCACTTTGTAGAAAACAAGCCAATAACTCAACGAAGTGAACCAGGATCATGCACATATGTATCTTTCATAATACTAACTCTGAAGGGTGCTTCACTGTGTGTCCTTGGTGAGTTAAAATATTCCCTAGCGCGGCTATAACTGCACTAATGACTCGTTGTTATGTGCTGAGAGTCTTACAACGGGGAGGCGGCGGTATTGATCAACAAGCCTGTCATCCCCTCAGTCGTAATATAGTCATTTTACAGCTAAAAGGCAGTAAAAGTTATATTATCGCTTTTAAAAAAAAGCAGGAATGCTGGGTAAAGTTATATGCTCGTATAAGAACTATTAAGCGCAAGGCAAAATGGATTAAATATTAACGACTGAATATTGAAAACAGGAATAACAGCGTAATGAGGCCAAAGTGTTCGCACTACTTAACTGGAATCGTAAGAGGTTTAGTGTCATAAATGATTAATGTGGACCCTGTGTGTCTGTTTTATATGTTACCTTTCATTGATTGTAAAAAAAAAAAAGCTCTCCGACTCAACTTCACCACCGGGTTTCAAACTGTACAGTTTTGGAGTCGCTCGTCACTGCGCGACATTCGGTGTCACAAAAGCGACGGCAGAGGTGAAAAGCGGCGGCGGAGGGAAGGGGAGTGACGCCGCCGGGCCAATTAATTTTCGCCGCTCCCGTCTCCGATTGCATTTTGTGACATCAACAGCGCGGCGGCTTGCACCCCTTACCCCGGCATCGGTTATGCAAATGGGGGCAATTTCACATGAACGGGCGGATCGTCTTCCTGAAATGAGGATGGGCAAGAAGCGAAAGTGAAAAATGGAGGAGGAGGCCGAGACGCGGGAGCCAGTCAGCCTTGAAATGATTTAATTTAAGCGATGAGGAGTTGACTTTGATAAGTTTGCATTTTAATAATGAATACTATGAGTGCTTCAGGGGTCCGGTTTCAAAGAAGCAGCATACATGGGAAAAAGAAATATGAAAAATTGAGACCAAAAAAGGCTGTAGGACAAGGTAGGACAAAACTCATTGTCTGAGTGTGTGTGTGTGTGTGTGTGTGTGTGTGTGTGTGTGTGTGTGTGTGTGTGTGTGTGTTGATCCATCGTAAATAAGACGTCCCTGGGACTTTTTTTTTGACTCTGGAGTTAAATTTGCTGCCGGGGGAAAACGGCTTCAGCCTATTATGTAGGATTTTTCAGTTTTTCCAATATGCCAACTCTGTTGTGTATGCATATTTAATGAGGCCTTTGGCTCGGTGCGATTGTAGACTGAGAGGGGTTTCAGCCTCCTGTCATTATGAGTGATTGCGCCTCCTCGTGGCATATTCCAGTTGGACGTGGCAATAACTATCTGTCTACCCCCCCCAAAGCACCGCTGATCTTATTATGATTATGACTTTTTTTCTGCCGCTGTATATTCAAAACCTGTCGTATTACATCATTTATGCTTTGCCTCCGACAAACACTGGGAGTCCCTCACGCAGGAGTGTGTGTTTATTGCATGCTGTGCGTGAGAAGGTGTAAATAACTTGGCTGTAAAGGCACATACCGTGTGTTAAAGGCACAAAACGGCTTTTCCGGCACGTCAATTCAAATTGAAATGGAAACGCCGCCGTTCAGTGGATCCACTCGTGATGGCCAAATACCAAATTATAATGTGTTGGGGTCAAGTTCAACTTTGGCGAACACTTTGACATGCAGTTTATCGGTGAAGTCATGCAATTTCTTGAGGAGTCATGTAATTTCCTTAGGGCGACTGTGGCTCAGTGGTTAGCAGGTCCGTCTTTCAATCAGAGGATCAGTGGTTAGCAGGTCCGTCTTTCAATCAGAGGATCGGTTTGTGTACGATTGTCTGACCAGAATTTATTTTACCGATGTTGCCGGATGTTTCCAAGTTGGAATGTTTTTGTGGACGCGATTTGTCTTGGGTTTGTATTTCCAGGGTGGTCACCTCTATGTCACGCCGAATATTGTGGATAATATAAGTACGGACACAACATGGCTGTGGGTCAGTGGTTAGCAGGTCTGTCTTTCAATCAGAGGATCAGTGGTTTGTAGGTCTGTCTTTCAATCAGATGATCAGTGGTTAGCAGGTCTGTCTTTCAATCAGATGATCAGTGGTTAGCAGGTCTGTCTTTCAATCAGAGGATCAGTGGTTAGCAGGTCTGTCTTTCAATCAGAGGATCAGTGGTTAGCAGGTCTGTCTTTCAATCAGAGGATCAGTGGTTAGCAGGTCTGTCTTTCAATCAGAGGATCAGTGGTTAGCAGGTCTGTCTTTCAATCAGATGATCAGTGGTTAGCAGGTCTGTCTTTCAATCAGAGGATCAGTGGTTTGTAGGTATGTCTTTCAATCAGAGGATCAGTGGTTAGCAGGTCTGTCTTTCAATCAGAGGATCAGTGGTTAGCAGGTCTGTCTTTCAATCAGATGATCAGTGGTTTGATCCCCGGCTCCACTAGTCCATGTCAATGTGTCCTTGAGCAAGACACTTAACCCTCATTGCTCACCGTTGCTGTGTCTACGCTCTACTGTATAGCATGTAAGTCACTTTGGATAAAAGCGTCAGCTAAATGTAATTTATGCGAATATACTTTATAAATGACACACTGGGCGTTAGAGGCGAGCGGCACATTTTACATCAAGGACCGAGCCATTCTCACTGCAGACGAGGAGTCGTTAAGAGTTGAATGTTGGGTCATATCTTTTTCATTTCCTGGGATTCTCCCCGGTTTGTGAAGATCTGGGGGCGACTGTGGCTCAGTGGTTAGCAAGTCGTCTTTCAATCAGAGGGTCGGTGGTTCGATCCCCGGCTCTGGCAGTCTGCGTCGTTGTGTCCTTGAGCAAGACACTTAACCCCTAATTGCTCACCGTTGCTGTGTCTACGGTCTACTGTATAGCATGTAAGTCGCTTTGGATAAAAGCGTCAGCTAAATGAAATGTAATGTAATGTAATGATAGATCCTAATGAGCGAGGTCTTCTCTTAAGGACGAGGTTTTCTCTTAATGGACGGCTCACGGGACGAGGTCTTCTCTTATCGACCGTAAGAGTCACTATTGTCCGTTTCAGAGCCAGGGAAGAGGCTATTATGAGTTTATTCAATGCTGCACATGCGCCGGCAAATAATTCAATTCCCTTTGGGCCAGACTCAAGAAAGGGTTTTTATTCATGGTGTGGAATATGATATTGAGTAAAGTGTAATAACCTTGGCTGCTCCAGTGTCCTGAAATGGACAATCTTAGGATGTCACTCACAGCCCTCTCATTTCCTCCATGCTTCTTTCTCTGTTACAGAGTTATTACAGCCATGCTTCTCACTGCTGTTGTATTGATTTACAACCCAGCTCTTAATTAATAATGAATATTTTCCTTTTCCTTTCCCCCCTATTTCTCTCCTTCACCCTGTGTCATCCACACAATACAGAAGCCAATTACATAAAGTTGCAATACACTCTCCGGCTCCTACACCTCCCTACCCACTACCACTCCGGCATATTAAGGGCCATCCCAGACCACGGCGAGTGGGAGTGGATTATATAACAGCGAGGCTATGTTGATGCTGACTTAACTAACTGCCCTTGAGGACCACGAGCAACGTCGTTATTTGTGTTCGACTTTGAACACGCTTTGTAGAAATAAGGCTCATACAACCGCTTAATCGTAAACTGCTCAAATAAGTAGATAAGTTAACATGTATATACAGTATACACAAAAAATAAACACTAGTGTTTTTTAACTAGATATGAAGGGATATTTGATCAGATCGAGTTTAAATTGTTAACGTAGTTTGTGTATTTTCCTTTTTTGGTATTTTTTTGGTAATTTATATTGGGTGTTGGGTTATCCTGAACAAATAGCATTATGCAAGTAAACAATACATTTTCTTGTTTTCTCAAAAAAGTGTATGTATCCATCCATCCATTATCCGAACCACTTATCATGTTTTACAGTCGTGGGGGCATATATATATATAAAGCATTCTGCAAGAAATCAATACTTTTTTTTAAACTCAGCAAAACCTCCCATCTGAAAAATTCCCTTTTTTAAGAATACAAAAAAAAGTATTGTTTTCTTGCAGAATGCTATTTATATACCCAACACACAATACAAATTACAAAAAAAATACCAAAAGAAAAAAATACGCAAAGTGCAGATATTCTGAATAATTTTGCAGATATGAGGTTTTGCACTTCGGCCATCGAACATCAGCGTTAAAAGAAGAGAAAATGACATAAAAGAACAAAAACAATCAAGGAGGGCGCTTGGGAGCTTTATCATTATTCATCCAAAAGATGCTGATGAACCACGGTTATGAAAAGGTGGCTCCACTCAGCTGCAGAGCCGGATTGTGATTGGTTCTGTGAGTTGATCATATTTCTGTAAATAAAAAAGTTTGTTTTCTTTGCAATAAATCATTTTTTCTATCTGCGCTTTAACCTTGTTTGTCCACAATATCTTCTTTTGAAGAATTTGGACAAGGTTGCTTACGCACGAGCCGCCACATGAAACACAAACTGAAAGCCGAGTGAAGTATTTGAGGCAACATCTGTCCGCAAGTGTTACTCACATACCCAAATAAAGTGGAGTAGCCGGAGCACTACAGGGTCAAAGCTCAGGAGAAACCGCTAATAAGATTTGAAAGACACAAATTTTTGGCTCTTGACAAACCCCGAGAGTCTGTGTCCACCAAACTAATGAGAGCATCTTTCTTTTGCAGTGTTTTTACATTTCACACGTTTTTACGCATTAATAATAATGTCTCGATCTGTTAGATGTATTCTTGCAGAGTCTGCACTTGACGAACTGACAAAATGAGAAGCGCACACACACACACACACACACACACACACACACACACACACACACACCATGTGAACAAGCCTCCAAAATGTACTATGTTAATGGACTTAAATGTCACGAGTCTTTTTAAATGTCAGTGCACTCGATTTCATCACAACGTAAGGGCAACCAGGTGCAGAAAGAGATCCATACTCTAGTTTATTCTAGATTTGTATACATGAACTGTTCAAATTTCAATGAAAAAGACGGTAACGTTCAAACAGGGCAAATCATTTTTACCCCCCTTCCCGTTATCATTATGGAATTAAAGTAATTCAGGCGTAGAAACACAATCGTTTCACCCCTCCATGCCACTGGAGCAGAAAATGTCTCTTTACAGCATGACAGATTACATCCTGGCCTTATGTTTTACTGACGCTGATTGAACGTCTACATCTTTGCACACGGCTTTAATAAAACACATCGTAATGTCAACGCTCAGATCTGGATATGAACTGACTTAGTAGTACAATGGCTGTTAGCACCGTTAGCTGCTAGCCGGCAGCTCAGCTCATCTCCGTATTAGTAGTTTTTATTTTGCATAATAAGCTGCCATCGGCTGGTTTAGAGGTTAAACAGGTCAAAATGTCATCTCTAAAATTAATTTAATATTGCTATAAAACCATATTCTGTATTTATTCAACTTCCTCACCAACAATGACAATAGATGAACATGACATTTGACAACATGATAATGCTATGTCCTCAATATACAAAATGTATCTGCAGAAAATGTAACTTTATTTCACACTATGATGGTTAAACTGTGTAATTAATAATCCATTTGGGGTCCATATATCTGTAAATATCTTCCCCAGATGACAATTGTACCATAGTTAACACATTATATTGCTTAAAATACCTTAAATAAAACATATTGTACAGTAGGAATACTTTAAAAGGAGCTCGTACTGTGGGGTTATTTATTATTTTTAATGTAAAGCTAAGATAACTTTTACATGTAAATCAAATAAGTGTGCACTCGAGGCTCTAATAATACCAATATTAATTCATATTTGGTTAAAAACCAGCATGATAGTCATTATTTGGTTATAAACAAGGTCAGCAGTGCCAATATTTGTCCAAAATAACCCAAAACTAGGCCTGCACCTGTAAAATTGGCATACCCCCCCTCCCCCTTAAACTAGAAAACGATTTCTGGACTGCATGAGAATGACACACATGAAAATTGCTGCAGCAGGAAAGCCGTGTGTGGTATTTCCCTTAACTGAGGTGGACCGCGGGCTGAGCGCTGTGATGCCTGAGGGGACATTTCACAGCAGCTTTGAGCCGATGTTTCAAGGAAAGGGTTAACACTCAGCTCGTTGCTTTCATCTTCGAAAACGCTGCTGCTGCTGTTCAGCTCTGGAGGAATTATCATGCTTAACCCCCCCTATGGCGCTATGTGTCACTCTCCGTATATATATATATATATATATATATATATATGTGTGTACTGTATGTGCATGCCCGTATATAATACATATATGTTGGTAAAAATGGTGGGTACCTGCACATGCAAGCAGTTTGTGCACATGCATCTGTTGGATTTGAGGACAAAATATTGTCACAACAGTAAAAATCCTCCAAGTTGAAGTCTATTTATTGAGGTTTGTTGGTGTTATGTTTTTTATAATGAAGTGTATGGTGAGGAGGGTTACGGTTCAGGTTAAAGCGACCGTGTACCGGCTGCCAACGCAAAGATGGATACATACTGGAGAGTCTTTATTCCCTTTATAGTCAAATGCTTTGGTTTCAGTGCTAAAACTAATTAGGAATTCTTCAAAACATCTTGCTGAAGAAATTAAAGGTTGTCTATGTCTATATGATGAATTACTGCTTCTGAAGTCTGACGTTTTCACAATCTGTCTTTATCGCTCTTTCAGCTGTTCTAATTTTGCCATTTCTCATATTTCTTCTTTTCACACAGTATAACAGCCAACTCCAAAATTGTGTTTTCACATTGCCGGCCAGGCACGTTGAGTAAAACAATGAGAAAAAAACATAGCCAGTTGCCAATTTTTTTATTTATTTTTTGCCATTGTACATTTCTGGAAACCATTGGAAACGCTGAATATCGACATTACTGAATCTAAAACATATTCCATATCAGCCTCTCGGCCTTGTAGCTCACTTGAAACATGACTGACTTTGTGAAGCGATTGGTTTGGTTCAGGCAACAGAAAGAAAAACTCATGGTTTGTGTATATAATAACATAAAGTACAACGTAACAATAATAAAGTAATTTAGCTAGCATAGCAAAACAATAAGCACCCTTAGCGGACTTTCTTACGTTCAAGAGGGACATGAACAGCGGTCTCCTTGGTGAAAGTTATACTCATTATACCACGTAAGATAAATAACAGTGGCTTTAATTACTATGTCACCAAATGCAAAAACCTTTGACGTATCCATGTTCCAAGGACAGACAGAGGTTTGTAAGACTTCATGTGTTGATTATTTTAAGGCATGGTCTTCTTCATTGAGGCATGTTGATGCCTTTATGGGGTTTGATGCCCTCAACCACTGGATTCAGTAATAATAATACACAGAGGGATGCAGAGCAGCTCCATCCTCTGATGCAAAACCAAAGCAAGCACACAATCTTACATCTTTTCATGAAGTGTGTGTATGAGAATAAAAAAGAAAGAAAGCGATTGGCTGGATTAATATATCAAAGAGCTTTTTGAGCTCCCCATTCACATTCACAGGCTTTTTCTTTCTATATCAAGCATCTATCACAAGTTAGAACTGAGCCCATCGTCTCCCATTAATCAATGGGAGTGTCATTAAAGCCAAAAGGAATTTCTAACAGCGCCAGTACGAGCCACGCCGGAGACAAGCTCAATTTGGAGACGTCAAAGTGAGCTTTAAAGACTGAAATATCAACTTTTACAATAAGATGGAATCAGAGCCCAACAGAGAGCACTTTGTACCGTCAGCCGTCCGAGCTGCAGCAGCACTCGGTAGGGATTAGACTCGTTTTAACAGCCCCCTGCAGGTAAAGAGAAATATGGATGGTCGCAGTGTTGGTAATTGGAAAAAGGTAGAAGCAATCTGACTGGCTTGCCTCTGCAGATTGCCTTCGCCATCAAGAACATGGAAACATCACTTCATTTCCACTGAAAAACAGCTCAACGTGTTTATGATAGCCTGTCCGGAGAGTTAAAAGTGACGGATGGAAAAGGCTTTTCTTCTTTTACTTACTGAGGTCCAAATGCACTGAAAGGACTCGTCTAATTTGAGGGGCGTCGCTTTATGCTGCTGTGACGCACTGCAGGCATCGGGTCTGAACACCAAGGAACCAGCAGTATTTTGGGAGAGTAGGCAACGTTTTTGTAGATTACAGATACCCCTTAATGTTCAATTAACCCCTTAAGCTCTAATAATGCCAATATTATTTCATATTTGGTTAAAAACCAGCATGATAGTCATTATTTGGTTATAAACAAGGTCAGCACTGCCAATATTTGTCCAAAATAGCCCAAAACTAG
Source organism: Cottus gobio (assembly GCA_023566465.1). NCBI lineage: Eukaryota > Metazoa > Chordata > Actinopteri > Perciformes > Cottidae > Cottus > Cottus gobio. The sequence goes on along the minus strand of CM042218.1, from coordinate 7,109,199 downwards.
GCCTGCACCTGTAAGATTGGCATCCATTTTTCCCCCCTTAAACTAGAAAATTATTTCTGGACTGCATGAAAATGATACACATGAAAATTGCTGCAGGAGGAAAGCAGTGAGTGGTATTTCCCTTTATCAGTCCCTTTATTAAGACAGGAAAACTTACTAGTGCTCCTTTAAAGCACGACTATGCAAGTGGTGAAAGAAAAAATAACACCTTTTTCTTCTTGCGAGTGAAAAGTTAAATTCTTAACCAATGAAAACGCACCTTCGCTCAATACACGCCGTCATTTTGCAGCCACAGTGTTACTTCGTAATAGGAATAATAATAATATCGCCAAAAGCAGTTCATTTCAGAACTTCAGAGACACCTGATCCATCAAACACACTTTCATTTCCTGTTGCTGTAATGGTCTCCTAACGGGCATCGATCTGAAAATAATTGACACGTTGTGCAGAAACTACGAACAAGAAATTAAAACAAACTCCTCTTTCAAAGTCTCTCTATGACGATGTGACATGTATGAAAATGAACTTTTCAAATGTATTCATGTGTGATTTTGTTTTTTCTCTCTTTTCCTTCTAAAACACTCAGATATGCTCTGAGCTCCTTTTAACAATCGCTTGCCTCCACACAGCTCTCAACATGGCGACCTGAAGGCTCTAGCAGTGCTGCAAACGTAAACAGCTGCAAGCAACAGTGCTGACAGAGCTAACGGTGTTTACCTGAGGAGGCCTGCGTGCTGTGACGGTGCACCAGGTGTTAACCATGATGCACTGATTTTGATTCTCCGACTCTCTTGTCGGCCTCAGCAGCCGCATGCCCGAGTAATATGACACAGACACAGCGAGGCCGAGTTCACGCACACCGAAGAGATACCGAGACGAGGAAGGAGAGCAGAGATACTGATGTGAGGAGAGGGAGAGACACTCGGCGAGGAAGAGAGCGGGAGTGCATTCGGAGAGAAACCTCGTCCGTCACTGGATCATGTTTGTCGTTTTCTCACGGCTACTCCTCGAGGATTTTGAGACGCTGGATTCTCTATTCATTTATTCCCACTCTCAGAATATGTTGTGTCCATACTTATATTATCCACGATATCCGGCGTGACACAGAGGGGACCACCCTGGAAATACTGTAATGGTAAAATAACTATGCCATAGTCTTTTGTCTTCTGTGCATTTCTAGTTCACACAGCTTATCGTATCGTGCGATCTTGTGTCAAATGAAAGAAATGAAGAAATAAAAGAACACTCTTTACAATTTGAGTGCCAACGAGACTTTACTGTCTGTTGAGTACATTTGTTTTTATACAAGCCTCGATTCTCAACTCTTCTGCCTCTGCCCCCGTGACTCAGGGTCATTTTCCAACAACAATACAAACCCAAGACAAATCGCTTCCACAAAAACATTCCAACTTGGAAACATCCGGCAACATCGGTATAATAAATTCAGATTCTGGTCAGACAATCATACACAAACCCCCATTTTGGCTAAACTCTGAGTGCAACTCTGACCCACCATACTTGAGTTGTGTGCACACACAGTTTCCTTTGCAACAACATAAACACTACAATACCCATGAGCCTCAGCTGTAGCAAAACATGCCGCAACAGTTGCACAACGTATCCCGAATCAAAAGGGGAATTCAATTAAGCTGCAGATGGTATTGTGTGTATTAACGTGTATCTTTAATCCAATATTAGCGGCGCGCGTACGGTAATCGAGTCTTTGGCCTTTTTGGCGCCTGGATGTTTGTGAAAGAAAGGCACCTCGGGAATCGTAGTTAATTTCTCATCCGCTCTCCTCTTTCGGCGTGCCGTTTCAATCTGGAATATTTCGTGCAGATCCGAGCCGTAGAAGAGCCGTGAGTCACGAAACATTAACTTTTACTTCCAAAACCAGGGGCGCCAAAAATAGCTCCCCCTATTCTATGAATGTCATTTCAGGTACGCTCAATGAAGTGGTTCAGAGAGTCCGGCACGTCTTCAACGTCTTGTGCTGTGTCAGACCTTTTGCTGTATTCAAAGATCTCAGCCATTAACCGTGAGCACTGTGGTGTTACAGCTGATATAATCACCAGAGTTACACCCAAACTGTAATAAACCTGAATTACACCGTGTTATGTAACGCACTGGCTTCAGCAGCATATGCTGCAGTGGTTTAGATAAAACTGCACCTTTTTTAAAGAGCAGGCATTACGATGCAAACCCTACGCCGAGCTAAATGAGCACATCGGGGACATTAGGAGAAAGCAAAGAAGAATTTGGAAAAAAACAGATGAACTTAATGATCCTTTCTGTACCCTCGGTCTAATGAAAATCTTGCAATCTTGTGTAAAACACGCAGAGAATACATATTATTCACACCTGATTGCCACTGAATGCCACAATCCAGCCAGGATTGTATTTCAGCCCGTTGACTCGGGGATCGGTCCTCCTCCTACCCATTTTCCCTTGAAGCCATCACAGCAAAATGTTCTTCAATCACTTTATCAATAAATCAGGCCACAAATTAATTTCACGTGAATGCGAAATCTTCGCCAATCGGTATTTCAACCCTGGAAAACAACAGTTGCCTCCATGAAATCCTCTTCCCTCTCTCTATATGCCTTTTTTCACACCACTAGACTGAATATTCTTTCCATTAATAACCGTTATTTTTCCACTAGCACGCTCTCATCTGATTTTCAGCTCGCGATAGTCCAGCCTTTGGCTGAAGAAAGTCCTCCTCGACCCCTTTGATTTGAAATAACTCGAGGCCTATTTCAAAGCCTTGGTTCTTTTCAAATGTATTTATAATCAATGCATTTATTCCATGAACAATTCCCATGATTTCTAACCGCTACAGATCTCAGAAAGTAACGCAAGCAGGCCATTTGTTCGCCTACAGCTCATCCCAAAAAAATTAAAAAAAAACCTCCAGGAAATCAGATCCGTCCCATTCTTGCATGTTTACATTGGCTCCCTGTGGGTCTTAGCATTAAACTCAAGAATTGGCTTGAAAATGTTCAGGCCTGTGAAGGCACGGTCCGGCCCCTGGTTATTGTTGATATGAAAATCCTGTATGAGCCACTGAGCTCCTCAGGCCAGAGTCTCCTGTTTGTTCCACCCACTGGCTTTATTACCAGAGGTGACCGGCCTTTTCCAGTCCGTGACCCTCACCTTGAGAACTCTCTGCCTCAGTATAGCCAACAATGTCTTTTAAATCACGTCTTATAACTCCCTTCATATATATATATATATATAATTGTCATTCTGGATTCTCTTTTCTTTGTATTTTCCTTTGCCTCCATTGTGTTACTGATGTGTTAAACTATAAAACTCGTCTTGTAATCTAATTAATTTAGCATTTTGCACTTTATATCTCTGTTTAGACAAGTGCTACATAAATATAATTCTTATTATTAGCATTCATTATTAATTCGGGACAGCAGCTCATAGTGTGTACTCTTTCCCATTTTTGATGGGAACATTTCAAAGAAGTGTTCATTTTTAACTTTGTGTTCAGTTTCCAGGCTGTAGTTGAGTTGCGCCGCATTCTCTTCGACGGTGTTCCTGTTATTTTGTCCACCCCTCTGTATATTCCCACCGGGGCTGTCAGTGAACAAGCCCCTCCAAAACCTTTCCCTCTCTTCCTCGTTAAACCAGCATCTGCTGAGGTAAGAGGCCTGAAACCTCCCAACACACACACACACACACACACACACACACACGCACACACACACACACACACACACACACACACACACACACACACACACACACACACGTTCCCCCTCCCTTGCCTTTCATTCTCTTGAGCCTGCCATCTGCCACAGAGTTGGACAAGACCCCACTGACACGGTAGCCACACACACACACACACACACACACACACACACACACACACACACACACATCCACAAACACACACACACACACACACACACACACACACACACACACACACACACACACACACACACACACACACACACACACAAGCTTCTACCCTCATTTCAAACCCTTGCAATTGCTGGAAAACATCTCCAGTACAGATGCACATGAATGCACACACACACACACACACGACCCAAAGTTGACCAGGCTGCATATTTAATGAGGAGCCCCCCCCCCCCCCCCCCCCCCACGAACAAAACAGCTTGCAGGGTCATGATGGTTTGGAGCACAGCCCCACTACGCTGCACAGAGCCATGAACTCCTCCCCTCCACCGTGTGACTGGCCCGAAGAGGAGGAGACGGGGAGGACAGAGGGGGGAGGAGGACACAGAGGGGGGAGGACACAGAGGGGAGGACACACAGAGGGGAGGACACAGAGGGGGGAGGACACAGAGGGGGGAGGACACACAGAGGGGAGGACAGAGGGAGGACAACAAACTCTAATTACTCCTCTGGGGCAACGGGCCCTTCCAGCATTCATTTTTGTTTCAGTGGTAAAGGCAGAAAGAGAGAGAGAGAGAGAAGGAGGGCAGCTGAAAGGAAGTGAACAGAGGAGAGACCTGTGCTGATTGAACATGAAACCTCTCCTCGTGGCTCCCCCCCCCCCTCGGCCTCCCCTCTTCTCTCCCTCTCTGCTTGTTGTACATGATGCCCCCTCACTTCCACTGCAATTGTTCATCACCCCTCAGTTACCCACGATGAATAACGATGTCTCCTCTTGGAGAGAAGGAGGCAGAGGAGTGAGCCTCGGGCCACGCATTGTGATGGTCTAAGCACTCCCCCGGTTGCTCTCCGCTCATGCAAAATCAACAGTGCTACAGGGAGGGAGGGAGGGGGGGAGGGATGGAGGGCGCCCGAGCTTCATGCTGCGTTCTCGTTCTCCGGGTGCTGTGTTTGTTTGCTGTGTTTTACTCATTGTTTACGATGTGTATCATCCAGAAGTCCCTCTGCATTTCACCCTCCTGCAGATGTACACACAGGAGGCGGAGCCTGTAGACGGACCTGGGAGAATCAGTGGGGCTCACGTCACGATGGAGGGGCGAAGCCACTCGAGGAGAGCTTCCTTCCTAGAGACGCTAAAGCTGAAGAGACAGCTGGGCCCCGCTCCAGAGTCTCCGGCTATTTAGAAATAAAAAAGGCTGCTCAGTTCATGGCAGCAAGCCACATTAAAAAAAAAATGCTGTAGGTTTATTTACTCTTTTTTTTTTTTTTTTGCCGGTTCCCCCAAATAGGTCTGAATCCATCGCCTGTTCGTGGCTATGAGGTTGATTGGCAGACAAATGAGGGCTGCTTGGGTTAGATTGCTGAGCTGGAGAAAAAGCATATAAAGGCACATTTGGTCCAATAAAGTCTTATTTTCTTGTCATATCCCACAAGCTAATAACGTCTTTTATAACCAGGCCATGTGCAGCATTACGGCCCTGCTGTATTAGAGCCCATTAAAGACACATTATCTGGTTCAGTGTGTTGCGCTGCCTGTGCCGAAGTGGGATGAAATGGGCCATTCTAATCCCCATTAACATAGCTAATTTCACATAAGAGAAAGTTGATAGTGGGTGTCAAAACCGTTCAAAGGTCACCCGAGCAAGCGAGATCATTCGATGTGCAAGGACGTGCGCGAATGTGCGTGCACGTGTGTTTGAGTGTGCTTGTGCACATCCAGCGCCTGTTTTGTTGCGTGCATTGCCGTCGTTGTGCAGCGGTTGACAGTGCATGACGCGATGGATAAAGTTGTCTGGAGCCAGCAGAGGACGGCTGATACGCACACGGGAGAGAGGATGAAAAAAAGAAAGAAAGAAAGAAGGGACAAGAAGGATAAAAGGGCGACAGCTATTCATCTTTCCCCTCTGAGCGCTGCAGCTAACCTTTGGTCGGAGGGATGAAAGTAGGGGAACACAGAGCCACGAGACGAGGGGAGACAAGAGGGTGACGGAGATGCTGCCACATGACCTCTGAAGGGGGGCGTGTCACACCCCTCACACGTGTGCCACGGCGAGGAGACGGGCTTGTGATGAAGCACCAGCAAGGGCATGTTGGGAGTTATCTGAGTCGGACAGCATTGATTTAAAACATGAAACAATATGTTACGTCAATGTGAAAGCTAAAGTGTGCTACATGCCACCTAGATATAAAAAAAGATGACTTTAAAACTGGACGAGATGTCCTTTGGGCTTTCGGGCTGGGCTGACTTTGGGAGACTTCAAGGCGACCCGGCTGTATTTGACGTGACAGATGAGTTCAGCGCTTCTCGCATCAGTGAGTTTGTACGACGAGCAAACGTCAGCGTCCTTC